>CP136068.1:151719150-152006334 GCA_032622095.1 Siphonodentalium dalli | reverse complement strand
GCTAAATCAGCAGGACAGACACACGTCATAATATCCCCCATCAATATCATATCTAAATCAGCAGGACAGACACACGTCATAATACCCACCATCAATATCATAGCTAAATCAGCAGGACAGACACACGTCATAATATCCCCCCATCAATATCATAGCTAAATCAGCAGGACAGACACACGTCATAATACCCCCATCAATATCATATCTAAATCAGCAGGACAGACACACGTCATAATACCCACCATCAATATCATATCTAAATCAGCAGGACAGACACACGTCATAATACCCACCATCCATATCATATCTAAATCAGCAGGACAGACACACGTCATAATACCCCCCATCAATATCATAGCTAAATCAGCAGGACAGACACACGTCATAATATCACCATCAATATCATAGCTAAATCAGCAGGACAGACACACGTCATAATACCCCCATCAATATCATATCTAAAACAGCAGGACAGACACACGTCATAATACCCCCATCAATATCATATCTAAATCAGCAGGACAGACACCCGTCATAATACCCACCATCAATATCATATCTAAATCAGCAGGACAGACACACGTCATAATACCCACCATCAATATCATATCTAAATCAGAAGGACAGACACACGTCATAATACCCACCATCAATATCATATCTAAATCAGCAGGACAGACACACGTCATAATACCCCCATCAATATCATAGCTAAATCAGCAGGACAGACACACGTCATAATACCCCCATCAATATCATATCTAAATCAGCAGGACAGACACACGTCATAATACCCCCATCAATATCATATCTAAATCAGCAGGACAGACACACGTCATAATACCCCCATCAATATCATAGCTAAATCAGCAGGACAGACACACGTCATAATACCCCCATCAATATCATATCTAAATCAGCAGGACAGACACACGTCATAATACCCACCATCAATATCATATCTAAATCAGCAGGACAGACACACGTCATAATACCCACCATCAATATCATATCTAAATCAGCAGGACAGACACACGTCATAATACCCACCATCAATATCATATCTAAATCAGCAGGACAGACACACGTCATAATACCCCCCATCAATATCATAGCTAAATCAGCAGGACAGACACACGTCATAATACCCCCATCAATATCATAGCTAAATCAGCAGGACAGACACACGTCATAATACCCCCCATCAATATCATATCTAAATCAGCAGGACAGACACACGTCATAATACCCCCCATCAATATCATAGCTAAATCAGCAGGACAGACACACGTCATAATACCCCCATCAATATCATAGCTAAATCAGCAGGACAGACACACGTCATAATATCTCCCCCATCAATATCATATCTAAATCAGCAGGACAGACACACGTCATAATACCCCCATCAATATCATAGCTAAATCAGCAGGACAGACAAACGTCATAATACCCACCATCAATATCATAGCTAAATCAGCAGGACAGACACACGTCATAATACCCCCATCAATATCATAGCTAAATCAGCAGGACAGACACACGTCATAATACCCCCATCAATATCATAGCTAAATCAGCAGGACAGACACAGGTCATAATACCCCCATCAATATCATAGCTAAATCAGCAGGACAGACACACGTCATAATATCCCCCATCAATATCATAGCTAAATCAGCAGGACAGACACACGTCATAATACCCCCATCAATATCATAGCTAAATCATCAGGACAGACACACGTCATAATACCCCCCATCAATATCATAGCTAAATCAGCAGGACAGACACACGTCATAATACCCCCATCAATATCATAGCTAAATCAGCAGGACAGACACACGTCATAATACCCCCCCAATCAATATCATAGCTAAATCAGCAGGACAGACACGCGTCATAATACCCCCCAATCAATATCATATCTAAATCAGCAGGACAGACACGCGTCATAATACCCCCCATCAATATCATAGCTAAATCAGCAGGACAGACACACGTCATAATATCCCCATCAATATCATAGCTAAATCAGCAGGACAGACACACGTCATAATACCCCCATCAATATCATAGTTAAATCAGCAGGACGGACACACGTCATAATACCCCCCATCAATATCATAGCTAAATCAGCAGGACAGACACACGTCATAATACCCCCATCAATATCATAGCTAAATCAGCAGGACAGACACACGTCATAATACCCCCCATCAATATCATAGCTAAATCAGCAGGACAGACACACGTCATAATACCCCCCATCAATATCATAGCTAAATCAGCAGGACACACACACGTCATAATACCCCCCATCAATATCATAGCTAAATCAGCAGTACAGACACACGTCATAATACCCCCATCAATATCATAGCTAAATCAGCAGGACAGACACGCGTCATAATACCCCCCATCAATATCATAGCTAAATCAGCAGGACAGACATACGTCATAATATCCCCATCAATATCATAGCTAAATCAGCAGGACAGACACACGTCATAATACCCCCATCAATATCATAGCTAAATCATCAGGACAGACACACGTCATAATACCCCCCATCAATATCATAGCTAAATCAGCAGGACAGACACACGTCATAATACCCCCCATCAATATCATAGCTAAATCAGCAGGACAGACACACGTCATAATACCCCCATCAATATCATAGCTAAATCAGCAGGACAGACACACGTCATAATACCCCCATCAATATCATAGTTAAATCAGCAGGACAGACACACGTCATAATACCCCCATCAATATCATAGCTAAATCAGCAGGACAGACACACGTCATAATACCCCCATCAATATCATAGCTAAATCAGCAGGACAGACACACGTCATAATACCCCCATCAATATCATAGTTAAATCAGCAGGACAGACACACGTCATATTACCCCCATCAATATCATAGTTAAATCAGCAGGACAGACACACGTCATAATACCCCCATCAATATCATAGCTAAATCAGCAGGACAGACACACGTCATAATACCCCCATCAATATCATAGTTAAATCAGCAGGGCAGACACACGTCATAATACCCCCATCAATATCATAGCTAAATCAGCAGGACAGACACACGTCATAATACCCCCATCAATATCATAGCTAAATCAGCAGGACAGACACACGTCATAATACCCCCATCAATATCATAGCTAAATCAGCAGGACAGACACACGTCATAATACCCCCATCAATATCATAGTTAAATCAGCAGGACAGACACACGTCATAATACCCCCATCAATATCATAGCTAAATCAGCAGGACAGACACACGTCATAATACCCCCATCAATATCATAGTTAAATCAGCAGGACAGACACACGTCATAATACCCCCATCAATATCATAGCTAAATCAGCAGGACAGACACACGTCATAATACCCCCATCAATATCATAGCTAAATCAGCAGGACAGACACACGTCATAATACCCCCATCAATATCATAGTTAAATCAGCAGGACAGACACACGTCATAATACCCCCATCAATATCATAGTTAAATCAGCAGGACAGACACACGTCATAATACCCCCATCAATATCATAGCTAAATCAGCAGGACAGACACACGTCATAATACCCCCATCAATATCATAGCTAAATCAGCAGGACAGACACACGTCATAATACCCCCATCAATATCATAGCTAAATCAGCAGGACAGACACACGTCATAATACCCCATCAATATCATAGTTAAATCAGCAGGACAGACACACGTCATAATACCCCCAATCAATATCATAGCTAAATCAGCAGGACAGACACACGTCATAATATCCCCATCAATATCATAGTTAAATCAGCAGGACAGACACACGTCATAATACCCCCATCAATATCATAGCTAAATCAGCAGGACAGACACACGTCATAATATCCCCATCAATATCATAGCTAAATCAGCAGGACAGACACACGTCATACTACCCCCATCAATATCATAGCTAAATCAGCAGGACAGACACACGTCATAATATCCCCATCAATATCATAGTTAAATCAGCAGGACAGACACACGTCATAATACCCCCATCAATATCATAGCTAAATCAGCAGGACAGACACACGTCATAATATCCCCATCAATATCATAGCTAAATCAGCAGGACAGACACACGTCATACTACCCCCATCAATATCATAGCTAAATCAGCAGGACAGACACACGTCATACTACCCCCATCAATATCATAGCTAAATCAGCAGGACAGACACACGTCATAATATCCCCATCAATATCATAGTTAAATCAGCAGGACAGACACACGTCATAATACCCCCATCAATATCATAGCTAAATCAGCAGGACAGACACACGTCATAATACCCCCATCAATATCATAGCTAAATCAGCAGGACAGACACACGTCATAATACCCCCATCAATATCATAGTTAAATCAGCAGGACAGACACACGTCATAATACCCCCCATCAATATCATAGCTAAATCAGCAGGACAGACACACGTCATAATACCCCCATCAATATCATAGCTAAATCAGCAGGACAGACACACGTCATAATACCCCCATCAATATCATAGCTAAATCAGCAGGACGGACACACGTCATAATACCCCCATCAATATCATAGTTAAATCAGCAGGACAGACACACGTCATAATACCCCCCATCAATATCATAGCTAAATCAGCAGGACAGACACACGTCATAATACCCCCCATCAATATCATAGCTAAATCAGCAGGACAGACACACGTCATAATACCCCCCATCAATATCATAGCTAAATCAGCAGGACAGACATACGTCATAATATCCCCATCAATATCATTGCTAAATCAGCAGGACAGACACACGTCATAATACCCCCATCAATATCATAGTTAAATCAGCAGGACAGACACACGTCATAATACCCCCCATCAATATCATAGCTAAATCAGCAGGACAGACACACGTCATAATACCCCCATCAATATCATAGTTAAATCAGCAGGACAGACACACGTCATAATACCCCCCATCAATATCATAGCTAAATCAGCAGGACAGACACACGTCATAATACCCCCAATCAATATCATAGTTAAGTCAGCAGGACAGACACACGTCATAATACCCCCCATCAATATCATAGCTAAATCAGCAGGACAGACACACGTCATAATACCCCATCAATATCATAGTTAAATCAGCAGGACAGACACACGTCATAATACCCCCATCAATATCATAGCTAAATCAGCAGGACAGACACACGTCATAATACCCCCATCAATATCATAGCTAAATCAGCAGGACAGACTCACGTCATAATACCCCCATCAATATCATAGCTAAATCAGCAGGACAGACACACGTCATAATACCCCCATCAATATCATAGCTAAATCAGCAGGACAGACACACGTCATAATACCCCCATCAATATCATAGCTAAATCAGCAGGACAGACTCACGTCATAATACCCCCATCAATATCATAGCTAAATCAGCAGGACAGACACACGTCATAATACCCCCATCAATATCATAGTTAAATCAGCAGGACAGACACACGTCATAATACCCCCATCAATATCATATCTAAATCAGCAGGACAGACACACGTCATAATACCCCCATCAATATCATAGCTAAATCAGCAGGACAGACACACGTCATAATACCCCCATCAATATCATAGCTAAATCAGCAGGACAGACACACGTCATAATACCCCCATCAATATCATAGTTAAATCAGCAGGACAGACACACGTCATAATACCCACCATCAATATCATAGCTAAATCAGCAGGACAGACATACGTCATAATACCCCCATCAATATCATAGCTAAATCAGCAGGACAGACACACGTCATAATATCCCCATCAATATCACAGGGAGCCTCGCATGTATAACAGAATACATTGACCTAACAATATTTACCTTGACCTTGTGAGCCAGTGCATTATCTTATATATGCGAGATTCCCTATGGGAGACTCGCATATATATATATATATATATATATATATATATATATATATATATATATAAAAGAACATGCACTGGCACATGATCTTTAATGCTGAACCAACGCAGCGCATCTCCCAATATGAAAAGGTTAACCAGTGTTGGTCTATTGGCTCACGGATTACACCGAAAGGATAGCAACCCCAAGAGTAGATAAGCACACTTAGCACAGTCGTGTATTCTCGCTATCTCTAGCATTATGTGTACTATTATTTCAGCCAAACCTTGGCTGTTTATTTCACACCGGTTTCTGGGATAACCTGTGTGTCGACTGAGAACCTGCGTGTCAATTGAGGAGAACACAGGGAGGATTTGTGTAAATGTTAGCCCAAACGACATTTCTAAGTAACGACGGCTTTGTTGTTTATTTCGAGGAATAATACCGCATCATATGAATTCAGCCCAAATATATTGACAGGTGTCAAGGGTCTAACTCTATACTGAGCAATAAAAAACTAATATTAATAAATACCGAGTATATTTAATTTAACGCCAATGGGTCGTTTATGTGCGTTTAAGAGTGTATTTATGCCTAAAGCAAAGTCAAATAACGATCTTAAAATGAATTGGCCGGTATATTTTATTAGTTATCAGGGTTAACAGGGTCGTAGTTGCATAAATTACAATATAGTTTATGTTTATGCTAAGATAACTTGATCGGTATTGAGGTTAAAGGTACGGTTGGCCTTGGCGGTGGGTATCCTGTGAAAATATTTCCACACGTCAAAAACCGCCACAAACAGAAAGAACATCAAAATATAGACAGACTTTGTCCGTATACAAATAAGAAATATCGCATAAACAGTATGTTATTGTCATATGTTTGACCATTGTTATGTAAACAAAAGCATAAAAAGTTACTTTTCTGGCGTTTGTTTATATTATGATGGTAAACATAAAGAGCGTTCTTTGTTGGTGAATTCCTCATAGGGAGCTAATAAAGAGCGTTAATGCCATTTGGGTGTGATTAGCCAGTAGCAATGTGCTGTGTTCTGTAACACAATCAGGCTTTTACTTAGGTAAAATATAGTAGGCCTTTATGATAACATGCTGTTTACGCGATGGTCATGGTATATATGGACGAAACTGTATGCGTTTTAATGTTTTTCTGTTTACGGTATTTGGAACAAATATGAATATTTTTGACAATTAAGGCCAACCGTGCCTTTAACACAAATCCCATATATGGAAATTCCAAATATGGAAAGTGACGTGCGCAAAACAGCTGCATCTCGGCTATCTGGGTCAGATATATTTATAGCGAAGAAATGTTGTCAAATTCCACGTCTGAATACGCGTCTTATTCTCACTTATATCAGTTTTATTCTATGTGTTGTTGTGTATTGTATTACTTTGATCAAGGTTGCGCTTTTGTTATTCTCACAAAAGGTAAATTTGATGCGTGTTTGATGCGTGTTTACATTTCAAAATTGCGTCGGCCATGTACAGTAACACTACAGTGCGACGGAATTCCACATTCCTTAATTACGAGACTAATTTATCGAATGAGGTCAAATTTTCGCATATAACAAGACTCGTATGTTATTCTGCACCATTCTGACGAGTGCCGAATTTCATTTCGCATTATTTTCGTTTTTATCGAAAAATAATCGTTCTCTATGCCTATAGTATATATGGACTGGAGATTCCC
This sequence comes from Siphonodentalium dalli, assembly GCA_032622095.1. Classification (NCBI taxonomy): domain Eukaryota; kingdom Metazoa; phylum Mollusca; class Scaphopoda; order Gadilida; family Siphonodentaliidae; genus Siphonodentalium; species Siphonodentalium dalli. The sequence goes on along the minus strand of CP136068.1, from coordinate 151,998,657 downwards.
ATGTAAATTTTTTCAACCAAAAAAAATTCATTGTTTTGCCAATTTCAAGCTAGTTTATAGCATGGTCATGGCATAATTTGGCCTAGCGAGTGTCGGTAGACGTTTCTTGAGTGTGCACAACAAATTTTGGTCCCAACGAAGCAGGCTAAAATCCTGAAATTTGTCAATTTTACTTTGCGTGTGAAGAAAATATTCATTTAAACTTCCAAAATTGGTTGAAATATGCTCAACAACATTCAGTTGAATGGTGACATTATTTATAGTCACCGACTAACTTCCACGATGAATCAAATTTGTTTTTATTGGTGACAATTATGTCGCGAGAGATAAAAATGTAAATTTTTTAAAGAAAATGTTAAATTTTAGCTCATTTTAAGACTTTAATTGCTTGTAGATCGGTGTTAATTATCTTCGTCAATGATGTCATGTCACGCTTGTTAATAATTCATTTGTTCGGAAATACTTATTGGGGTCGAAATGTATAAAATTTAACTACCACCACTTCCAAAAACAACACCGATAAACAATAACGCTCTTTGTTCCATGCAATGGAAATGGCTATTTATTGTCCTGATATCAGTGATATAAATGAATGCCTAAAATTAGTATTATCCTGAAATAAATTTATGCCACTTTGGCGAACATGGGAACCACGGTACAATTTATGCCATTTAGGCACACTTCAGAGTGATATCAGGGCTTATATTTCGGCGAGAATCCAAATCTAGATTCTCGTAAATATTCTCGCAAATTACCCTGGATTCTCGTGAAAAAGTATATATGGATTCTCGCAAAATCAGATGAAATATATGCCCTGGAAATATAGCAAATCGTTTAATGCTTTAGAATTTTTGTTTTCGGAGATTTATATATATGCTTAAAGACATATTATGGACTTGTTATGGACTTTTTCGGGTGCGAGAAATTGATAAGTTAGTGCTCAGGCACTTTGCCAACATGGGGAATGTTATCATTCTACTAACATCACTGAAAATTTCCAAAAAAATCTGCCACACCACTTCATAGAGAACATCGTCTGAACTACTCCAAATTGTAAATATTTACATCTCGATTCGGGGCGCAACTATCGGCTATAATTAAACAAAAATGATTTCGCCATCGAGAGTCATTGCATTTAACTAATATATAAGAATGACGTTGTGTATCATCCATTTGGATTAATATTCGTAACGAATAACTACTTTGAGAAAGATTATTCTTAATTTCTATTTGATCACTCTGCCCGGTGTCTGCCGGAGTGTTTCACATCACTTTAATCAAGGAAGACTGTTCAGAAAAACTGTATTTCAAGAAATCGTTTAATGCTTTAGAATTTTGGTTTTCGGAGATTTATATATATGCTTAAAGACATATTATGGACTTGTTATGGACTTTTTCGGGTGCGAGAAATTGATAAGTTAGTGCTCAGGCACTTTGCCAACCTGGGGAATGTTATCATTCTACTAACATCACTGAAAATTTCCAAAAATATCTACCACCCCACTTCATAGAGAACATCGTCTGAACTACTCCAAATTGTAAATATTTACATCTCGATTCGGGGCGCAACTATCGGCTATAATTAAACAAAAATGATTTCGCCATCGAGAGTCATTGCATTTAACTAATATATAAGAATGACGTTGTGTATCATCCATTTGGATTAATATTCGTAACAAATAACTACTTTGAGAATGATTATTCTTAATTTCTATTTGATCACTCTGCCCGGTGTCTGCCGGAGTGTTTCACATCACTTTAATCAAGGAAGACTGTTCAGAAAAACTGCATTTCAAGATCACCAAACAACTTTCCTTTTTAGGGCCACCACATCTTTCCAAAGATGTACTTCTTCCATTTTGCTATCAAAGACCGAAAAATGTCGTTAAACTAGAGATCCAAATACACACTAAGGGCCCCTATATCTTGAAATATTAAAGACCGAGAATGTCGTTAAACTATAAAGACCGAAAAATGTCGTTAAACTAGAGATCCAAATACCCCCTATATCTTGAGATATTATAAAGACCGAAAAATGTCATTAAACTATTAAAGACCGAAAAATGTCGTTAAACTAGAGATCCAAACATCCCCATCCCCTATTTTTTTAGACAATTAAGAACGAAATATGTCGTTACACCATTAATACATAATTTGTGTTTATGAAAGTCTGGCACCCATTAGCAGTTTGTTTTCAGTACATTTTAATATTCATTGGAACGTAAACAATTATTCGCTGACAGAAATCATGTTAATATCGCCTTTCGTTACTGGTTTCCTCGACTCAAATATTTCTCACTGCTCAATACTTATAATTAAAAAAAATGTTCTGTGTTTTGTGTCACTTCTTAATAGCATTATGTATTCTGCTATTGACAAGAAACAAAGTTGCAGTATACCTTAAAGGTACGGAAGGCCTTGGTGGGTATCCTGTGAACATATTTCCACCTGTCAAAAACCGCTACAAACGAAAATAATATTCAAATATAGACATACTTTGTTAATATACAAATGAGAAATATCTCATAAACAGTATGTTATTGTCGTAAATTTGACGATTGTTATGTAAACAAAGCATAAAAAGTTACTTTCTTGGTGTTTCTTTATATTATGATGGTAAACATAAAGAGCGTTCTTTGTTGCTCAATTCCTTATTTGGAAATAATAAAGAGCGTTTATACCATTTGTGTGTGATTAGCCAGTAGCATTGTGCTGCCTTCTATAACACAATCAGACTCTTGTTTAGGTAAAATTTAGTAGGTCTTTATGTGAGCATGATGTTTACGCGATAGTGATCGTATATTTGAACCAAAATGTATATGCGTTTTAATATTTTTCTGTTTACGGTGTTTGGAACAAATATGAATATTTTCGACAACTAAGCCCCGTCGTCCCTTTAATATAATTAATATAACATCCCTCATCCAATAATCTCCAAATTGCATATCTAATTTCAATCCTAGTTACACGTCACGCCGCCCCTCATCATTTGCCAATTGTACACCCTTTTTTTGGCTGCTGCTGCAACTGTTCAATTTCTTTAAAAATTATTGAAAAAATGGCCCTCCCGCCCGCCGACATTTACCTCTGATTTTTTTTTATCATCGGTCCGCACCAAAATTGAGCACACGTCCCTATATAATATACCTATTTAAACCGAGTATACACGGTGGTGTAATAGATCAACCGTTAATTTAACCGTTTAGGTAGCATATTTCCACGTATACGTTATCACGACAAATCCCTGCTGATCTGTTATTAATGAACCAAACACTTAACACGTCAACACACTCTGGCCCGCCAATGCTACAGTGTATAAACGTAACGGGGAAAATATGCACATTATATTGGCAGCTAACGAGAGCATTCATCATCAGCAATCTGCTCACCCCTTTTAGCCGATACGATAGAAACTAAACGATTTGTTACTTCTAATTACTCGTACTTAATTACACTACTTGCGTGTTAATAAAGTACGACCCCATTACCACTAAAGGTGAAACATGGGATTTAGAACATTAATATTCACTCTTACATAGTTCCACATTCAAGGTGTAATCGTATGTCAGTTGTAACGTTGTGAAACTGCAACCGAACTGAATTATTCTATGCTAAATAGTTCATGGCTGACCTGATGCATGCATCTTAGTTTTCTTGTGTGTACTGTTCTATTATGTTCGTCTAATCACCTAGAAATCTCACTGCGATCTATATTAGGGTCGACAATTTTATTGCAAGTAGTGATATCAAAACTAATAAACACCAACGAGAATTACTTCTGTGTAGTGCCAATTAATAAGATCTCAAGGTGGCCGCGGCTTATAAATAAATAGTTCTCTAGATTCCCCGATAACTTGTTCGCGTCATTGCTAATTTGAGCAGTGGATTTTACGATCCAGCCAGCCCAGAGCGGTTTTTAATTTGAGCAGTGGATTTTATACGATCCAGCCAACCCAGGAGCGGTGTTTTTATGACTTCGCATATCAAACCAGTTCCGATAGAGTTAGACAGATGGAGAAAAACATAAAGTATATATCACTGAGGTTGTCAACCATGATCCGCTTTTCTTATAATTGGGAGTCTGGTAATTTATAAGCGGTACGCACCATTCGTACATCTGTTAAATGATTGGACCAAAAGGCTGGTACGCAGCTTATATACCACCAAACTAAGGGCCGTAACTCAGGAAAATCGAAAAAAAAACTGATTTTCGAACTTGATGGAGATATTAATGTGAACGATCCATTTACCAAATATTAATGAAATTGGTTGACGTATATGTTCAAGTTATCGCGCTATAACTGATATACAATTTATAGAAACAAGTGGCATAACCCTGGTTAGAAAGTATAGGTGCGGTTCGAAAATTATTTTGGCCTTTAATTGTTTGATGTTCTACCGCACCTTCATTTATGATGTTACTCATCATGCACAGAACGAGGCAACACAAGGGTACGCCTCAAATTCACACTAAAGGATGTGTCCACGACTCCACGTATATATGTATATTAGTCATCAGTTACATTTTATTCTATTTTAACTCAAAGGATGTGTTTTGCGCGACTTGACGATTTGTTAAGACAATTAAGGACATTATGAAAATTTTAAAACGAGCAATCACTGTGACTTCAGTACACTTATGGGTGTTCAATGTTTATGACAGCAGGTTCGCAATAGGAAAAGGTTTAAGTATCGAACAAGTTGATAAAAATAAAACACATAAAAAAAAAATCACGCATATAATAAAAAAACAAAAAACTTCTATTGAGCGTGTCTCCAACTTGGTAACAAAGTATTGCACAGTACCAATAATGAACATATATGTGACATGTTAAACGATTATGTTATCCTGTAGATATTTGTCACCAAGTCTTCGAAAAAATAGCCGGAACAAAAGAACAATTAAGAAAAGAGGGTGGTATATGTTTTCGTCTGGATCAGAATAATTTCCTAGTTAATTTACGAATCACCAGATCACATTATATACGACATATTCCATATTATATACCATTTAAAAGAGGAAGCTCCAAAACATTGTATTATCAACTTATTCACTCGAATAAACTGTGAACATGTTTTTTCCCTCAATGTATCGACGTGTGTTCTGTGCTTAATTTCAATCTGGTATGTACTGCCAGTTTATTATTATCAACGGAAGGGGAATAACTATATCTCTGAGTTGTGAATTGTGATGCATGCTGGGATAAATAACGGGGGAAGTTTTGGGGTGAATCTGGGAATTTCTATCACTTGATGGACACTCCCAGGCCAATTCGGAAATTAAGTCCTTAACCCTTTCACGCCGGGAGCTGCGCTGGTGCAGCATTAAATACCATGTGCCAGTGCCAGTGCCAGTCTCCCTTAGGGAGCCTCGCATATATAAGAAAATGCACTGGCTCACAAGGTCAAGGTAAATATTGTTATGCCAATTTATTCTCGCATATACAAGAGAATGCATTGGCACAAGGTTTTCGCAAAATTTCAGAAACCTCCAGCCATGAACGGGTTAGAGAAGATCCAGACAGACATTGACAGATCCAAGGAGCATCTACAGTAATGCCCTAAATAATCGACTGCTTAATCACATCATAATTATGGGTAATTTTTCAGGATTTAGTCGGAAATATGGCATGTTGCCATTACCGGAAAGCTCTCCGTGAGAGCTTTCCGATGAATGGCAACAAGTCGATTATTTAGGGCATTACTGTACACTGACCCGGGGACCGTTATAATTGGCGACTAATAAGACCGATGCGACATACTATTGATGGGGCTTATAACCAAATTAAAGTGAAGCCAGAGCTTATTTTTGACAGAGCCTTTAATATGTTCCACGCTGTACCAGGCGACCAGAGACACTCCATGATATTTACCACGTCAACGAACGTAAGGACGTCAACGGACATAAGGACAACACCAAATTAGGACCGTGTGTGGGTTTGAGTGGACGAACCTCAGTGCTCCAGAATGGACGCTCTGTCATTATTAATGGACGAGCTACTGGACATTCATGAACTGAAAGGCGTAGCCCGAGTCCAGTAGCGAGGCCATTAACCGACTTAAAACACAGTTTTATACTATACGAGGAGAAATTACATTGATATACAGATGATAAAAAAAAGATATTGTTCTGTGCCACCACTGTGAAGTTCTTTTGAAGATGACGGTGTATCTCTTAATTAGGGACTTGTCGACAATCCCGGAGTAATTGTGCCTTGCTGGAGTCAGCTGCTGTCCTTTTAAGGAGCAGACGATTGACGAATAACGGCCAAGTGAAGACGCCTCAAGCACCAATCAAGGCGCAGGCAGTTTTTCGGTCAGGGTTAATGGTCGAGCTACTGGACATTCGTATAATAGATGGTCAAGGGCGTAACCCGAGACTATTTAGTTTACGAATGTCCAGTGTCGAGTCCATTAAACGACTTAAACACAGTTTAATAATATACAAGGAAAAATTACATTGATACAGATGATGGTGTTTTTGGAATCCACAGTAAAATAAACCATAGTTAAGCAGAATCCATCATGAAAACACAAACATCATTTTTGTCTTCAAATTCAAAGTGTCTATATACGGAAGCCGACTGGAACTGCTAGCTTTCTACTAGTGGTGGGAAGTTTTCCTTCATATGATCTTCTGTGTTACCTCCGGACGGGAACCATCGATATTTGACTAAATTCGTTAAAATTCGTCAGCAGCCAGTGTCAGCCCTTGTCAGCCAACGTCAGCCCTTGGATCTAACATTTGAATTCACGTTCGGGCATCCTGCAACGTACAATTATTTGAGAATTGTTTTGAAAAATAACATGAATTTTTAGGATCACCTCTAGATGAGCGCTATCGAATTGGTACGATTTTACACAAACGATATGACCATGGAGCTTTCCACAGAGGACACACAAACTGCGGTAGTACCGCCCACTCGTGAAAATACTTTATCCATATAAATATTGTCTGTTACCCGAGATCGACTTCCGAAGTGAACACATCAGCACTTGCCCTTATGTTAACTAGCTGAAACAGACTCATGTATGTGATTCGTGCATTTTTTTTTTTATCTTTTAAACAGTTTGATTTAAATCTTTTTTATTTAATTTAAATTTTTAAATTTTTTTAGATCAAACTCTGATCTGCTGTTGAACAAAACAATAATTGAATTTTTTTTTAATTAAAAAAACAATTTTAAATGAAATTTTGTAATTTTTTCTAAGGTTTTATTTTTTTTCCAGATTTTTAGATTGAAACTTTTAAATTTGTTTTAATTTAATTTTTAATTTCTTTCTTAAATTTAATTTTTAGATTTTCTTTTTAGATTTTTAGACTGGAACTTTTGAAGAAAAAAAACAATTTGTTTAAAATTTTTAATTGAATAAATAAGGCCGTTATGTAACATCTGGCGGGGTACCCAGAGGCACCACCCCCAATTTGGTTGAAATCGGTTAAGGACTTTGAAAGAAAAATCGCAAACAGACCAGAACAGAGAGACAGATCCCTGAACTCTTTAATATATCCAAACCAGAGAACACACATTCGTTTTGTTATTAAATGTGAAAATTATGTTAATATATCTAAACCAGAGAACACACATTCGTTTTGTCATTAAATGTGAGAATTATGACAAGTGTCATGCTAAATGAAAAACATTGTATCACGGATAAATTTATAACATCATGCCGCAAATATAAATCTCAGTATATTATGATTTGACAACCAAAAAGTTGTTTGAATATAGCCAATTTAACACTGAATGTACATAATGTATGCATGGATATCAAAATTAGGGCAGCAGATTTTTCAATGCAGCCATTTTTTTTTAATTGGCAGCTGTGGAAAGGTCCATTGCGTGTCTGTTATTTCATGCGACGACGATCGAATATGCGGCATACAATTACTGCTGTCCCCAGATAATTTCCTCTATGTTTTCCAAGTGTATCTCCCATCAACAAACTACTGAGTTCTATGGTGAGTACGTTCAGAATGTGCCAGATATAATGGTTACATATATTATTCACCATTGGGTAATGTCATTGTCATGGTTGATTTCAATGGAAATTTAAGCAAACAAGATGCGCGTAATCTTTATTTCCAAAAACTGCTTAACACCGTGAATATATTCGGCCAACAACACCAACACCAATTGCGATGACGTTTCACGTAACTATGCGTTGTTTGCTGCGTAAAGAAATATTCCCAGATAAATAAAGACTTATTGGCGTATTTAATGGTGTATATTTAATGACATAACTTTTTCAACCTCTTCGTTCATTATAGTTTGTTGGAAAAATATTGCAAACCGTAGTATTTTGAGGCGTAGCGTATGGGATGTAAACAGACGACAAACCGGAAGTCAAAGATCACCTGGCACTATTTCCTGTTATTAATTGGACGTTTAATATCACAATTTATAGAATAGGGTTATTGAATGGAATAAGGGTATAGGATCATGAACTAAATTGAGTAATTATGTTATCGTGTAGACATTTGTCATAAATCTTCGAAAAAGGGGCGTGTCTCTGAAAATACGACGGAACAAAATTTCAAACATAAACGAAAAGAGGATGGTGGGTGCCAAGATAGGTTAAAATAAAAAAGCGCATACGTGTCCGGAACGTATATCGTCTGGATCATCATAATTGCCCACTTAATTTTCGAATCACCAGATCACATTATATACGACATATGTCATCAAGTTGGCCGTTAAAGAAGACACAGACAGACATTGACCGACCCATGAAGGATTTTTACTGACCCGGGGACCGTTATAATGGCGACTAATAAGACCGAGACGACATGCTATTGGTGAGGCTTATAACCAAATGAAAGTGTAGCCAGAACTATAATGTTTGACAGAGCCTTATGTTCCACGCTGTGCCAGACGGTCGGAGACACTCCATCATATTTACCACGCCAACGAACGTAAGGAAAATACCAAATTAGGACCGTGTGTGGGTTTGAGTCGACGAAAGGCAGTAGTCCAGACTGGAATTTCTGTCAGGGTTAATGGACGAGCTATGGACATTCGTAAACTAGATGGTCGAGGGCGTAGCCCGAGACCATTTATTTTACGAATGTCCAGTAACGAGCCCATTAACAGACTTAAAACGCAGTTTTATAATATTATATACAATGAGAAATTACATTGATATACCTTACTCGTATTTAAATTCGCGCAGTACTATTTTTCGCTCAGTTTTGAATTCGCGTACTTTAAATTCGCGCACCTATATGAGCGTATTCAAAGCTGACAAAACTATTTTCGTATAAGTCTTGGATCTTGGATTTCAGTTCTCAGTCGTTTCTGAAGATACTCGAAAACAGAAACCACAACGGTGAAGGCAATTGACTTCCGAAAAATCAACACTTGGCTGTGGGGTGGATGACATGGCTAACTCAGACTATATGGTCACTCCGTGTGACTGGAGGTGGAGGGTGGGGGCGTGCTTTCAAGCACACGCAATCTAGAATATGTGCATTTCTTACAAGCATTTCAACATCGTCGACGTTACCATGATTTGGGTATAATGGTTTTGAATTTTTTATATTGGTTGACCGAATGTAAACATAATGTCCATGCATGTATAGGCATAATTGTCTATTCAGTGTTTAACGGTTCGTAATGATTGTAACTCATCAAAATAACTATCTTGTTTCCCCTGTGGTATATATTAAAATTCAGTCGTACTATTTTTCGCTCAGTTTTAAATTCGCGCAATGACGAGTGCGCGCAAAATAGTATTGAGCGAAATTAAATACGAGAAAGGTATACAGATAAAAACTTCCGATAAATACAGGGGGGGGGGGGGTGAAAAAAAAAAATTCCGGCACGTATGCCGGGGTGGGTGGGTGGTCAAAGCCACCAACAAGCAATTTTTTCCGCAACTAAAAAAAATAATTCCTGCTTGTTTTGGCAATGAGTTGGGCTTCAAACCCACTTTGAATGAGAGAAATAATGTAATTCTAACTGTAAACTGACTGCGGGTAGTTATCGTGTTGTATTTTGAAATCCAAGATGGCCGCTGGCAGCCATGTTTTTTTGGCCGATTTACCTCAAAATGACTCATTCCTATTTACATGTCCATGTTAACATCAATGATAAATAGTATGCACAGAAATTCATATACAGCTGTTTACAGTGAGTTTCCCCCCGCAAATCTCTGTTTTAGTGTTAAAAGGGGGGTGGGTGTCAAAAAAATGGTCGGAAAAAACTGCCGAAAACGGAAAAAAAATTGGCGGTGGGGGTGGGTGGGTACAAAAAATGATCGAAAGGGAAAAAATGCCATACGTGCCTGAAATTTTTTTCCGATCCCCCCCCCCTGTAAATATCAATAAAGGAGACGTTTACGTCTGGGAGAAAATAGTCCTTGGCAGACAGCAAAACCACACCCTTCACACGGCTCGTGTGGGTGGAAATTACACGTAGATTTTGTCTCGGTAACAATTGTCCAGGCATATACTGTTGTCCAGTACAGTTTTGTTCGAAATTAAACTTCGATATACGCAAACATCTAATAGATTATTTGTTTTCGCTGTAAACACAACATAGTATATATACATAATATATACTGTCGGCGCAATAATCTGTATGATAGTAATATCGCTCGCAGAAGAACATTGCGTGGGTTTGAGTCGACGAACCGCAGTGTTCCGACTCTATTATGACGACGTGTTATGTTTGAATGTGATAGATACAACTGATATGCAAATTAACATGCTGTCTTTTCTGACAAGGAATTGTATTACGTGGGTTTAATAAGCATTATGCACATGTTTGTTATTGTGGGCGGGTGGTAGAAGTGAACTATTTCTCGAATAGAGGTCCCCGTGGGAATTCGTTGTGCATATACATTGAGAGACATGACCATTCTAGATTACGAATGTCGACTTGTGCATGGTATAAAGCATTATATAACATACCCATTCGGAGAAATAGAAAGTCGAGCTAGAGAAAAGGAGCTGGGTTTTAAGAACGAATAACACAGTACCGGTATATGCTACGCACGGTGTGGTCTTATATCTATGAGAAGTGAGGTAATACCATTGATGTATATACATATCAGATGTATGGAGGCACGGACTTATTATGAGTGTTCATTTCTTGACACGATTGCGCTTTCTTCGACCAGCGTGAACACATTATCATTTCTCGTATATAAGCCTATATATATGTCATGGATTTGCATTCCGAACATTGCCGGAGCAGCGACCGAGTACACCTGATTGCGACGTCATGTGACCAGGTCCCGGACGACGAAGATACGTGACTTCAGAGCTATACGGATAGCCAACCAGAACACAGCCATGTTGAATTAATCTCTGTTATACCTTACTGTGAATGATTGTGACCATACACATGTATGGAGGGTAATTAGGGTCACAATTCCAAGTGCTAACTTGTATATTGTAGAATCTGAAATGCTATTGTCAATTTGTCAAATGCCATGCATAATTTAGTGCTAACTTGTATATTGTAGAATGTGATAAGTTATTTTCAATTGTCAGAATTTAGTGCTAACTTGTATATTGTAAAATGTGAAATGCTATTTTAAAATGTAAAATTCCCGAATTTATTGTGTATTTCTTAATTCTGAATGATAAAATTAAGATTATTTTGCAACTTTAAACAGACATGGCTCATTCGAACATCCAATTGTGTTTTCTACGTAACTGGGAGCGACGGATACGATTGGTCGATAAATAAACGAACTATTGGTATACCGGTTTCATATGCTCTACAAAACACTTGCCAAAGTCACAGCCATTTTATCAGCCGTTTTTGCCAGAAGTCAGACAAACGCTCTTTAGTGCTACCATATCAGGAATAGACTACAACGGAACGCTCTTTTCTGTTCCATGTCGTGCAAATGGCTGTTTTGTCTTTGGGACCCAAACACCGTATTCCCAGTTGTATTTTTCATTACTTCAGTGCGTCTTTTTGGGTTACTTAATGATCGTAGATAGGTAGATATGTATCGACCTATTTGAAAACTGAAATCAAAAGCGAATAATATCATATGTATTTTGGAGCGTAAACCGCCATGAGGCTTTAACTATTTAAAACTTAAATATAATAGTCTATATAAACAGTAGCATGATTGTGTCTATCAACTTCATTGGTGAAACTTGTAACTAACATTGTAAATTATGAAAATCAGGTTTTAAAAATTAAAAACTAGAAGTAAGAAGTTAAAAAGTAAAAACTAATTGATCAAATATGAAAATCTGGAAGCATGGAACCGCCACATACAAAAATAAATTCCACGCCTAGATCGGCGTATATACGAGTTATATACGAGTTACGCCGGTGGAGATGGTCACATACAGGGTGAATACAGACAAGAAGACCAAGTTTTCTCTGCATTAACCCGCTCCTGTCCTCCCTAAACACATGCATTGCTGGTCATTATTGAACTGAGAATGGCATTTCCCTTGGTCGATTGTGGACAAACATATTTTTCAATATGAGGATATACAAAGAATAAAATCAAAACAGGGGTTTGGAGACTGATTATTATCAGGGGAGGGGGTAAAAACCCTGATTTTGTGTGTAGATTTGGAAGCCGAAACCTGCGCTATCTTTTACATATTTGGATAGAATTTTATGATCTCGGATAACTACGGTCTGATGCAGATTTGGAATCGCTCTGAACGATAATAGCACATCATGTGGTGATCACGAACACGTTTTTCTGTTGATAACATTAATAAGATAGCTTCGTTCTGTTTCTCGTTCCGATTGAGAAAGGAACCTGCTTCCATTGGCATTTGGTCAATTTACTGTTTTTCTATTCTGGCTTTTATTGTGTAACACGATTTTCACGCGAAACAAATGGTTCTCTGTAAATTATAGCCTGATTTTTGTCGATAAAAACGTCCCACTAAACGAGTTTTATTATTATCTCGTGCATAGTGCATTGACTCCATTCCCTGATTAGTTTGGTCGTAAATTCCGATAAAATGAAGCGAATAACATTAGAACTGCAATTCAGCAAAATTGCTATTGAAGTACCGTATCTGCTTACTTGTTGCAATTTGTCGTATTGATCGACCATATTAATAATAAAGCAATACCTCCTTACCACACTGGAAGTGTAATGACGCAGGTCGTCGTGTATAATACCTCCTTACCACACTGGAAGTGTAATGACGCAGGTCGTCGTGTAGAATAACGACTGCAGGCGAGTAACAACGGACGCAAGTTCTGATATGTTTGCGTTGTCTTTGGAACAATTAAAGTGATGTGAAACACTCCGGTTGGGTTATCAAATAGAAATGGAGAATAATCTTACTCAAAGTAGTTATTTTTACGAATATTAATCCAAATTTACAACACACACCGTCATTCTCATATTTTATATAAATGCAGTGACTCTCGATGATAAATCATTTGCGTTAGTTTATCGCCTATTGTTGCGTCAATACTATGAAACTTTTTCTTTGTAAGAATCTACAATTGTTTGTAAGAAATAACAATTTATCATTCCGCCAATACTATGAACCTACGATTACAAACATAAATCACAAATAGTACGTGTTCTTTGTATTTACAAATATCTCCAATCACAAAGAATGTTCGAGTACTATGAAACATAATTTTTCAGTTTTCGCACCCTTAACACGGATAATATATATATCCATGATACGCAGGGACGTGGCGACAAGGGGTCGATTCACCCCCTCGGGAAAATATTTTGTCAGCTGGAAATTTCAAGTACAACCCACAGGGACGTCGCGACAAGGGGGTTGGGTTATGTTTCTCGCTCCAAACATTTTATCAACACGTTCAACAGCTGGAAATTTGATACCTGAAACAACATGAATTGGAAATTTTACAACAACAATAGGTTGAACTTGTTCTGTTGTTTTGTTTTTTCCAACAATTTATTAGGGAGTATGTTTTGTTTTAGACCAACATTTGCATATTTACCTCCTTTGGTCAAAAGTTTGGATTGAAATGGCCTATATTTAGAAATTGTCAAACCTTATGGGGTGTCAGCTTGGATGTGATGTAGCAGTATGTGTTCCTTGTAACTACTGAAATTACCCAATTTATTGAAAGTTACAACGTTAAGAACTTGTCTAGAATGTCTATATAGGGTGTCAAACATAAATTGTCGATTTTCACATCCTTAAACCAGAGCATATAACCATCTGATTCGCAGGGATGTAGCCCCCTTATGAAAATGTGTTATCAATGGAAATCTCATAAACAGGGACATGGCGATAGTGGTCTTGGGAACACGATGCCTGGCACATTACAGCTGTTCAGAATAGGATGGGGCGAGTAGCCGCCAAATCGTATGAGTCACAACATCTCTGACAAAAGTTAGTGATTAATACAAATAGTGAGTGATACTTGCGGATTATAGCCAACATTAGCATGTAACATGTACTTACCATAATCAATGATATATCCAAGAATGGATAAAAATGACGCGTGTTCCCAATGTGAGTATGATTTTCGCTCAAGAATGCATTGCGGATTATCCTTTGAGTTTCAATCGTCGACGCGAATGCATTTGGTCACGGTAAAGGACACGAATACGAAGATGCAAGCACATTTTTCATAAATGACTAGAGCATAAATGCAGTGACGTGGCAAGATGCTCTTTTTTTTTTCGAAACGTCGATATCCAACTGTATCCCCACCCCTCAATTATAAACAATTATAAAATTGTTTACCCCGGTTGGCTTCTGATTTTCAAGCTGTAACAGTAAGTTGTGCACCCCCGCCCCTTGGATTGGACATATTGACTAAATATGACTAACTTAGTGTTAGTCACAAACGTTTTGAGTAACTTTGGTCAATTATTGGAATTATTTGCACATAATTCAGCAACTTTAATTTACGCCTTCCAATTGACTAAGAAAAGTCCCCCTTTCTTAGTCTTATCACTAACATCACCCTAGTAATTTTGATTAATGTTATGCCTCAGTCATGTTGGCTGAACTAAGTCAGTCATCCTGAGGAAAAACGTTTGACTAACATATGTTAGTCATATTGACTAAGTTTTGTTATCAGCGTAGAAAAATTTAAATACTTTCCTCTTGATATACGATTCCATCGTTATGTGGAATTTATAGGCATTGTTTTGTTCAAAGGGTGCATATGGAAATTATAGGATGGACAACCCGTCGCCAAACTGAGCCCATATAGCCACGTCCCTATCTAGATATATTATAAGATATCGGAGCAGTTTGATATTATAAAATGACACTCCTTTTGGTTTGGTATGGTTTATTAGGGTTTATCAACGTTCTAGCCGCTATGCCACACACGACGTTGTCAATTTTACGGGTGGAGGAAAGACCACCCAGAGGCTCGATTTCACCGAGAAATCGTCCCACTGCGTGTAGAAACCACCGACCCCCGGAAAGCAACTGACAAACTTGCCCAGATACACGATTCCGGTCACCCTCCATATGACGGGGTTAGAACCAGCTTCGTCAGCGCTGGACGCCATGTAACAGTGTAGTGCACCTGTCATTCTACCGACTGGCACTCTACCGCACCACTCCTATAACCGAGACCATTAGCACGTCCCTGCTTCGATACACCCCTCCCGATAAAATGGAGCCACGTTACTGCCTCGATGTGTTATGATAAGAATAGCGGATCAGTTTGAAATAATAGGATGGTCACAATATATATAATGCTATACCATCAAAATATAATATTTTATTTTCACAAACTGAATGATTGTAAATTTGTAAAAACAATGATACCAAAATGTTTGTAGTACTCGGTATTACACTGACTTGTACTTACATACACACACTACAAACGAACCGTTTAATTGTTAACTTGCGCAGACAAGTGGTCATCAACTTAGCAATCCGTGAACCGATTGGATAGCTCTGATAAGCGTTCACCTCTCAACTTATGATTGGTTATTTCTTTTGTAACTTTGGCCCGCCGTGATTCAATATATTGTTAATCACTCACAGGCAAAAGTTTGTCCGTAAGCAATCTACAATAATCAACAGTAGATCTTTGTGAAATTTGCGAGATTTTGTTAGCTCATCGTTTCATAGTACCGGCGTTCTCACTAATCACAATATGATAGCACGCATTGTTACTTCCCCATATAAATTGTTGTCAGTTATTTTAGCTCTATATACATGTCCATCTAATTTGAACTGGTATTCAGATAACACTGATAACAGGTGCATGGGAGCAGAGTGGGGAGTTAGTTTTTTCTAAGTTTTACAGCTGCCTTTTAGGGGTTTCACCTCTCGCCCAGTCTAAGGTATTACAATAATACGGCTAAATTTCCCCTGTACTATGAAACCACTGTGATAGTTAACACAAATTTGTAATTACAAATTAATAAATACAATTTGTATTTACAGGTATAAAATTGTTCATAGTATTGACCCCTGAATCAAGATGTAGTTCAGACGGTGATATATATGGAGTGGTATGGTCGATTTCTTTGAGATTTTCGGCCATATTAGTAGAAATTAGAAATTAGAATGCTACATTCCCACAGTTGACATAGCGTATAGTACTAACTTATCAGTTTCACGCACTCGAATAAGTCCATAAATATGTCTTTAATCTGCGGTGATTGTAATGCAGGTATTTTAATGAGAGGATTCCCATGGTGCCGTGACATTAAATTTTTGGGATTTGCCCGTGATAATAAAACATTTGATAACAATTTTCGTTTAATATCACGAAGCTTGCAAAAAATATCTATCTATATAAAAGCCAATAGTTTGTCTGTGTGTATATCTGTCACGATTAAGATGCGCGTTGTGTTCTGTCTATAAAGCCAATAGTTTGTCTGTGTGTATATCTGTCTCGATTAAGATGTGCGTTGTGTTCTGTCTATAAAGCCAATAGTTTGTCTGTGTGTATATCTGTCTCGATTAAGATGCGCGTTGTGTTCTGTCTATAAAGCCAATAGTTTGTCTGTGTGTATATCTGTCTCGATTAAGATGCGCGTTGTGTTCTGTCTATAAAGCCAATAGTTTGTCTGTGTGTATATCTGTCTCGATTAAGATGAGCGTTGTGTTCTGTATATAAAGCCAATAGTTTGTCTCTGTGTATATCTGTCTCGATTAAGATGCGCGTTGTGTTCTGTCTATAAAGCCAATAGTTTGTCTGTGTGTATATCTGTCACGATTTGGCGCGTTTAAATATATATCACATTCATGTCCGATTGCGCCCAAATTTTTGCCATGTCCTGAGGCACATCTTAAATTATGACACGCAACATATCAGGCCAATCGGTACAAGACAACCTGAGCTATAAGGCGTTTCCCAAAGGTTATCAAGGGATATGTTTAAAGATATGATGCGTCACCTTCTCTAAAGACGAATGTGGTTTCAGCGGCGTCCGTCATAAATTCCGCGCACCGTTTTCCGGCTAAATTTCTATATATCGTTATCAACGGTGACGGTAACCGTCATTTTTGTTTTTACCTCAGATAACTTAACCCTTTACCAAACAGAAGGGCCCTGTGCCAATGCATTCTCTTATATATGCGAGTCGACCATAGGTCGCCTCGCATATATAAGAGAATGCATTGGCTTAACACATTAAAAATTATAAAATTGTTAAAGAATGTAAGAAAAAATGGTAAAAAAAAGATTTTTTTTAGGCCAATGCATTCTCTTATATATGCGAGGCGACCTATGGTCGACTCGCATATATAAGAGAATGCATTGGCAGAGGGCATAACTGTAACTATCACAATGTTCTATTGAGACAGACCCAAGATAATTTAGACTGTTGAAGCTTTATTTGGCCGGGTTTGGCCGTTCTGTTGGGTAAAGGGTTAAAGGGGCATATATGAGCAACACAAAAAGAGAGTTCCTTATCAGCTTAGAATATATGTAGGAAAATTGATACACATTGGTCACATAACCATGGGAATTTCATGGGATATAGGCGCCTTCGACCTTATATGACTTAAAGGGCGACTAAAATATGATAAATTGCATGATTAATAAAGCACGTTTTAACAGCTGGCGTTGTCCCAAAAAGACATAAAGAGGCACTAGCAAGTAGCATTAAAGAGCGTTTATTATCATCTTAAACTAGTTATCCACACGATGTTCTTGCATGTCACCCTTCAATTTTGACCGGCAATACCGCAGTTACTCTATGTATCTAAAATGTGGGCAAATTTCCACATTTTAAACATGTATAGATTAAGACTGAAACACAACACACGCTAAATATAGGTATTATAGAGATATTTTGAAGGAATTTGCCCAAAGTTTTATTCGGCACCCAGAATAATGCAAACGCACTGGAACTCGTGACCGATGTAATTTTCCAACAGCAAACAGCAAGGACGACAAGAGAGGTAATCCTCATAGTACTAGAATGGAACATAATTGTTTTCTAATGTGGAAAAGAGATTGTTTACATTTCAGCATGATTATTCAGTATGATAATTAGCCATCTCAATTCTTAAAATCTAAATATATAAGAAATTAGGCTACAATGTATCTCCACACTAAAATGGATTCATTGGAAGCTTTAGCATTCAACAAGTTCAAACATGTATTTATCTTCTCAGAAAAGATACCCTTTGTGCACGGGGGGGGGGGGGGGGTGGTCGAAAAAAATTTCCAGACACGTATGCTAATTTTTTGCCGATGACCACTTTTTGGACCCACCAACCCCGACCCCAAATATTTTTCCATTTCCATTTCAGTGAATCTAATAATGAACAGCAGGACTATTCTCTAGCAGTATATTCTTGACTGCAGTGGATTTTGTCCCTAGAAACATGAGTCAAACACTTACAGATGTAAATGTTGCAGATAACATGGCAGTTCAGACAGACAGACTCTGACCAAGTAGACCACACTGCAGTTTTTGATGGCCTCCCAAGATATGGCATCATTAATCGTTTTTGTTAAATATCATATTTCCACAGCTCTGCAGTCCATTTATTTTTAAGCTTGGTATATGAATAGAGCATGGCTTGGAGTTGACTATTCGGCCCATGAACTACACCATTCCCACTGGCCACTACATTCGCGTAGTCAACGACAAGATATGCTCTAATCATTATATTATATCGAACATTTATAGACAAACTGACGTTCTAATATTTATATACCATCGAACATTTTATTGCTAAACTGAAGTCATTGTATTGTGTCCAGATTCCTTCTCGTCACAAAACCTATTAAGCAGCTTTATTGCTATTGTGAATAGCAGCTAAGCCTGAGTGGGTAACCGGTCACTGACACAGCGCGCATGGTTAATCATAATAAATAGTCACTGTTTTAGTGCCAAATATGTGTGGTAGTCCTTTTTAGACCCCTTTGATATTGTTTAATACCAGATAGGTGATTGTATTATATCAGATAGGTTAAATTATTATATGCTACGTGCCACCCAAGAGTCATTGGACATTACTAAAACATGTTTATCGCACATATAGCAATACACTAGAGCACACAGGAGCACCACTGGCAAATCAAAGAAAGTTAATGTTATGATTGATTCCAATTGATTCAGATTGGTCAGGATTGGTTAGGAATTTTATAACGTTCACAGTTTATCTTGTATGAATTCAGGAATCTTGTATGAGTTCAGAAAAGGCATTATTTCTATTGGACTGCTCAAGTGTAGCATGTGAGAGTAAAGCATATAATAAAAAAACAAATCTACACGTTTAGTAGAAACCTGAATTAACTCATTCATGAGATTGTGAATTATTACCATTTTCCATAAGGATAACTTTAAAGAAATCATTTAATGCCAAATCTGGTCAAACATGGACATTAAACACTGATGTAATACACTGATGTATAAAGAAAAAAACACGTAACATACCTAGACTTGTGTGTGGATAACTCACATATGAGATAATTGTGTTATCCACACACAAGTCTCGGTATGTTACATGTTTTTTTCTTTATACATCAGTGTTTAATGTCCATGTTTGACCAGATTTGGCATTAAATTTATTTCTTTAAAGTTATCCTTATTTGATGTTAATTACATATAATACTGCATCGGCGATTCAGCTGCATTAAGAATACTTTCCCTTGTCATAAAGAGGTACAAACCAACATCCAATGGCCCTAGCGTGTTTAGTGTTGCTGCAGTTTCTTATTATTGGTTTCTTAGTGTTACAAACCAGTACAAACTAGTCAAAATCTAATAAAAGTTGTGAAGGAAAAAAAATAATTTTGTCACGGAAAAATTGCTTTGGGCTTATTTTGACACCCACCACCCCCAGCCTACGTGTCTGAAAGCCCCCCCCCCTGTTGTGCACCTTAGTATGTATGGTGTGTGTGTGAGGGTGTGTGTGTTGGTGTGTGATGGAGGGTGTGGGGGTGGGGGTGTGCTAACCCCGGGATTATTCCATGCTTAACCACTCATTTTATGCTTTTATTTTACGCAAACAAAAATGAAAAAGAAAAAGGTTGCAATTAAAGACAACTACTATCAACTTGTTTTTCTCCCGTCGTTGGGACCCAGACGAGTGGTATGATTAGCTCAATTTATTGATTATAATAATGTGATACATTGACGGAAAGAGCTCTTAGGGCTCTTTCCATAAATGTATCACATTATTATAATCAATAAATTTGAAAAATGATCAAGGAAATATGGGTTGATACAAAAATCGGACTTGGCACTGAAAGGGTTAAGTAAGCGAACAACTGCCAGTATCTCTGTCATAGAAATTGGTTCTGTTGGCACGTGTTGGAGATCCCTAGGGTTCGAAATTCAATTTCGAATTGAGTGACATTATGCTCACTGTGAGAATATGGAGGTTTGCAATATATTCTCTCCAACCAGATACTATATCACAAGGGTCGCGCGCAATAGCGCCACGGAATTGCTGGACTTTAGAGCGACGATTTCCTGTTGGAATGATTCAATAGTGAAAATATCGAAACGCTCAAGTTCGTCATAGATTAGATCATGTCATGAACCTCTGCTCTGGCTAACGCCCGTAGAGATCATGTTCCACCAGTACAAAACCTGGGAACGTTTTGTAGTTTTGGCAGGGAATCTTGTAAAGTCGAAATAATAACGCGGGGAATATATTTCTTAGTTATTAGCTGTTCCTTAATAATGTAATCCACTGTAGGTGAAGGTATCAACTCGAAATTACATGCTTTACTGTAACTTTTGGGAGCCGATACCGCAATAAACATTCAATTAATTACTCAGGAGAAATTCCATAATTGTAAGAAACCCAAGCAAAATCGCTCACAAAGTAACTTAAATCGTGAAATTTCGAGTTGGGCCCTTCACCAACAGTGAAGTAGATTATTAAGAAACAGATAATAACAAAGAACTACATCTAATCATAGATATGTTGCTGGTGTTGTTCGACTGCTAGCCTTATTTCTCTTCGCACATACGCTTATATACCGTGATGGTGATGATGATTGGGTGGTTGTGTGGTGGTAATGGTGGTGGTGGTAGTGGTGATGGTTATGGTTATGGTGATGATGATGATGGTGATGATGATGGTGGTGGTTGTGTGGTGGTAATGATGGTGGTAGTGGTGATGGTTATGGTGATGGGTGATGATGATGGTGATAGTGGTGGTTGTGTGGTGTACTGGTGGTGGTGGTGCAATGATGGTGGTGGCAGTGTTGATGGTTATGGTGATGATGGTGGTGATGATGATGATTGTGGTGGTGGTTGTGTGGTGATGGGGCGATGGTGGCGATGATGATGATGCTGATGATGTTGCTGACGATCATGAGACGAAGAGAAGGATGAAGAACATATAAAGGCAGCTGTAGAGTTCAATAATATGGGGTAACTTAACTACTGTCAGTTTATATATCCGCACATGCAACGTTCAGTTGTCACAATTGGCTAACAAAAAACTGCGCACATCCATGATTCTTCCGGTAGAGTCCATCAGATCGCATACTGATCGATGGGTCTGGTTCACCGTCGGATATTAATTTCCTGTGCATTTGTCCGCAATGTCGTTAATTATACTCCTTCCAGCATTCAATACGTTTTACGACACATCACATAGTATATAGGTACAATGTACGTAAGTCGCTATAAGGCATCTGGGTTTCGAGTAGCCAACTGGAAGACTATACCATTTGTGATCAGGCTGCCGGTGTGAAATGTCCCATTCTATTGTTATTGTGCAAATAAAATAAATCAGTCAAAACTTCTAGTCCATCAAGAGCTGTTCATACAGTCCAATGTCGACGTATGGAACATGGAGGTAAAATCGTTGGCTCCCTGTCTGGAGGTCACTATATATACAAAGATGTGGCCTGTAGGGTGAAATCATCGACATTATTTGTTATGGTGCCCACATCAGAATGACTCTGAATGAGCAATGGGGGTGCCACGGTGCCACATTGTCCTGGGCCCGCAAATAAGTATCGTGCCTTGCTCACCGGAAGCTTGTATTATGCTAATGATGAACAGATAGTTTGCCGTCAGAACAGTTTTTGCCAGTCCAAAAATTTAAATAGTATAAATAAAATTGTAGAGAACCCTGAGTCTCAGGTCATGTAATTTTAATATGTTCATTATTCATACGATAGTTAAGTATGCCATGTATGCCAAATTATTCCAGTAGTGTTACAGAGTGGTTTGTATGTGTCACTTTAAATAAGCTTGTATATTATACTAATTGTGTTAAGGTTTTTTAACGTATAAAATGACTATTAGATGTAACGTTGTTATATGATCATGTACATGTACTCATTATGCTCATTATGATGTGGGCACCATAAAACAAATAAAATTAATCAGTCAAAATTCTCGTCCACCAGTCAACAAATGCTGTCCGTGCAGTACATTGGATGTAAAGTCGCTCGCTCACATCTAGAGGTCACTATATATAGAAAGACCGCAATGAATTCTGGTGCCGATCAGATAAGGGATGTGGCCTGTAGGGTGAAATCATCGACATTCTATTCCATGTGATTCCATTTCCATTTGCTTTTGATAATAACACTTTTACACCAACTGAGGCAGCTGACTGAGGAGGCTTTTCTGAGATCAGAAGTGTGTGCTTAATAGATCTGGTTGTATATATAGTGAGGCAGGTTGAACCTTGTGACTGCATTTAACGACACACTGATTTCGAGACACGCAACCGTTTGCATGCCGTTTTCATCGTGGACATTTCGACGATAAGCAATAAATCACTTTGTCAATTAAAATAGGAAGTTCGATCTGCCATGTTGTGACGTATTGATTTTGCCGAATCGAATGAGGCGGTTTGAATACATATTAAATGTTCTCTTCTGAAACCAACTTTATCGGAAACAAAATATTAAGGTGGCGCTGTGATACTCCCTATCAGTTATAAAATTATACATTGGAGCGGTCTGTTATTAATTTAGAGGGGTGTTCGTGTAATAATAGCAGACGACAGACTGAAAAAACATATACTAGAGCAGAGTGATTGATGTCCATTAGTGGGAACTGTTCAGATAATAAGTTCAACAAACGACCTGCATTTATGGTCGTTTATTGAACTTATTATCTGAACATTTCCTGAGTGATAACTACTCGTCAATGTGTATTCAGTATGAAAAGGGCTAACCACCCATACAGATATCTAGAAATTCTAAATATGTGATACCGCTGATTTGCGTTCATATTACACTGGACAAGCCTGAGTTTAGTGTGGATGTCATTTGCAGAATGACGTCCCCAGTGGGTGAATTTAGTGATGCTATTCCGCACAGCAGAATAGCATCACCAAATTCACCCTCTGTGGAACTCATTCTGCATGGCCTCATCTGATATGGGAGACGATCGTACATAGACTCAGATTGAAGTTACCAAATGGTGAATATTGTGATGTACACCCATTGGGAACCTCGATTATGCAATATGTCGTCTGCCAATTTGGAGATATAAAGACTAACTTATATTGAATTTATTTTTGAATTTATTTATTTTTTATAGTGACATTATGTATATAAATATAACATCCGGCCCGTAGGGCCTATAAGTCACTTTGAATCCGATAAACAATTAATTATTTGTGCACATGTGTGGATTTTGAAAGTTTTGATTGTCTTATGTCATAAGCTTCTGAAATAAATTTAGCACTATATACAGGGAACTTGTTTATACAGTGAACCATAACATCGACGTCAGTTTCTAGATGGTGTATATAACCAACACGAGTCATTAGCGTACTGCGGGCATCTTCGTAGACACGACAACGGACAAAGAAGTGTAATTTACTTTCCACGTCTCCCGTATCACATATCATGCACACACGTTCAGCTACTTCCTCATCACGAAATCGTCCAGTTTCGATCCTCAGAGGTAATATACCACAGCGAATTGTCACAGCAATGATCTCTGAAGTCTCGTTAAAACGGGCGAAGAAACGTAGCTTTCTAATATGAGTTCATTATTTAAGATAATGTATGTTCGCAGCTTTCTCAGTCTGGTAATGTCGGTTAGCCATTGATTCTGCGATATTTCGTTGAGTTCTATTGCACTTACGAAAAGCACACAGACCAAGATCGGGTAGTGTAAAAATTATCAAGAACACTGATTGGTTTAATTATTAGTTTAAATAGATTCATATAGGAAACCTTGATTTTATCTTGAACAAGAGCATCGCTATAGGGCGTGGCATAATACGCAGTGGTAATTCCAACAAAGGGCCATGCGTCTGGTGAAAATTGGCAGGCGGAACCCAAATTTGAACTTGACCTGTATTTTGTAACACACGTATCAAATTTCATTCCATTCTATTGAGACAATCTAGCGTTGTCATCCCAAAACCAACAGAGAATGGACGGACGGACGGACGGACGGGCATATAAAATAGGAAGTGTCGTTTCGGAAGAACCGGCTTATCTCCTTGAACAGCCACCGAAGAAGGAAATTTTTTACACAACATGATAATATACAATGTAATCCAAATTACGAAACCAAATTCACCTTGACAGCATACAAGTTTATCACCCCCGGTCCATGGTTAGTTGAGCTGATTCATCTGATGTCTGGGATTCCCTTTCCGAGACACAAATTGGAACTTTACTTTTGTACCATCTCTCATGGGGATTGGTATCCAACAGTACCGTGCTTCCATATGGCTTTTCACTTACACTAACCGTGGCTTTGATCTCCGAAAGTACGCTGGAAAAATCAAATTTTCTCCGTCAATATATCAGGTCTAAAAACAGCTGTCCGACTGGTGCCGCTTGTTGCTCTACTCCTGATTATTTGTGGAGACATCCATCCACATCCTGGAACAAATTCGACCTCCTCTTCGGATGAGCTGCATCATATTTCTATTTTTCATCTAAACATATTGAGCTTAAGACACACTCGCCAAAAATGCCTACTTGCTAAATGATTATGATGTGATTTGCTTTACTGAAACACACATTGATGATACGTTTCCATCCGAAATTATATTGATCCAAATCTTTTTAAGAACCAATACGAAATAATGGATCCAACAATTTACTCTGGGGTGGCATTGCAGTTTATTTTGTAAACCATATAGCATTTTCGCGTACACCGGAACTGGAATTCGATAACTCGGTTATGTGGTTCAGAATTTTATGCCCCAAACTAGCTAGTTATTATTACAGATCTGATAAATTTTGCGATCCTGAATATTGGAAACTTTTAGATGAGTTTATCGACATTGCATTGGATCTTAACTTGCAGCCCTGACACTCTACAGACCGTAAATTAGGGCCGATGAGATCGGCCCCTGACACTGAAAGAGTTAACGAGTCCATTCAGAAACACGGTTCTTGCAGGTCGTGGTCTCTGTGTGGAACGCCTATCCACGTGGGAGCGGAGTGCATTCATTTCGGTATCCTGCAAACCAAATTCAAAACGGCGACAAAACCAGCAGAACTCATGTCACATAAAATGAGTCGGAAAGCACATAGCTTTCTTTATATGGGAAGCAGAAACTGCAGTCTTGCACACCGACAACGATTAAACTCTTCAAATTAGGTGTGCTATCCAGAGCTTTATATTGAACTGTTCACACTTGACAATCAGTCCACCATACAAAAGTCTTTCCGAAAATGCATTAAAAAACTGTAAATCTCTACCAGTTCGAACCAGATCCAATGTTTGACTAAGTCTTCTGGGTATCACGCCTGTGTCAAGAGAACTACATGTGAAAAAACTTGTGTTCGTTGAGAAGATATAGTTCATATTCCACAGGGGCATCATATTCCATTGCATGATTACTGCGTGAAATGCATGCGGTTCACGTTCTCTTCTATACAAAAGAGTCAAACAGTTGTGTTTAACGAGTCCGGTAGGGTTATCAATTCCGAAGGTTCTTTATTCCGAATGGTTTTTATCGATTCCGAAGGTTCTTTATTCCAAAAGTTCTCTATTTCGAAAGTTCTATATTCCGAATGTTCCCTATTCCGAAGGTTCGTTATGCCGAAGGTTTTCTATTATATGTCGGTATTTATTCAGAAATGCATCTCTATTCCAAAGGTTCGCTAATACGAAGGTTTTCTATTATGTGCGTATTTATTCAGATTATTTACATGTCCCCCACTCCAAAACAACACACATGACATGAAAGATACGATTACAGTAGTATTCCCATAGTATATTAAACACCCCATTCTAATTTCCAAATGTTTCCAGATGTCGGTTATTAATAGCAGGAAGACAGTATATATTAAGTTGATCGTTTATTATGGAAACATGGTGAGTGCATGACTGAAACAAAAACAAGGGATAAAGTCCGGCCGAACTGGCATCCTGGCTTTGGAAGAAACATACAATGTCAATACAATGCCACAATTGCATGTGTGTTCATCTAGTCTATAGTCAGCGATATTCCACAATGCAGTATACATTATGGAGTTCCCTACTGATTTACAGAGTTATAACGGCACCGTTATAATCTAATCTTCCTTTAGTTGGGGTATTCTTGCCTCCAAAATCCTCCACTCCACTTCCTATGCCCTCCTTCAATTTTTTGTTTTCGTGTATTCCCATAATATGTTTAATATCATTACGTACGTATGCCGTTATTTCTCAATACCTATAATTTACGTCAGCCCACACACGAGTCATACACGGTAACTACGTCAGCCCACACACGAGTCATACACGGTAACTACGTCAGCCCACACACGAGTCATACACGGTAACTACGTCAGCCCACACACGAGTCATACACGGAACTACGTCCATATTAAGATGGTGTATGTTTGTGACACAGACCATCGAGAAGGAAAGACCCTCGTTTATTATAGAATTAAAAAACAAATTCGGAAAATCCGACCTTCGCAATAGCGAACGTTCGGAATAGAGACATGACCTCAACGAGTCCATTCAGAAACACGACGGTTCTAGCAGGTCGTGGTCTCTAGTTGAAACGCCTATCCACGCGGGAACGGAGTGTGCCCACCTCGGTATAATGTAAACCATTCCAAAACAGCGACAAAACGAGCAGAACTCATGTCACAAAAATGCGTCGGACATAGTTTTCTTTACATGGGAAGCAGAAACTGCAGTCTTGGAGATTGACATCGACGATTAACCCTTTACCCAACAAACCGGCCAAAAACGCCCAAATAAAGCTTCAACAGCCTAAAATATCTTCGGTCTGTCTCAACAAAACCATACAAATATGGATACCATTGGAACCGGCTCCTTGACCACATTGTGATAGTTACAGTTATGCCCTGTGCCAATGCATTCTCTTATATATGCGAGTCGACCATGGGTCGCCTCGTATATATAAGAGAATGCATTGGCCTAAAAAAAAACTTTTTACCATTTTTTCTTACATTCTTTAACAATTTTATAATTTTTAATGTGTTAAGCCAATGCATTCTCTTATATATGCGAGGCGACCTATGGTCGACTTGCATATATAAGAGAATGCATTGGCACAGGGCCGTTCTGTTGGGTAAAGGGTTAAGCTCTTCAAATTAGCTTTATATGGTGCTGAACATTCCCACTTGATAATCAGTCCGCCATACAAATTATGGAGAAGTCTTTCCGAAAATGCATAAAAACTGCCAACATCTACCATGCAGTTCGAACCAGATCCAGTGTTTGACTATGTCTTCTATGTATCATGCATATGTTAAGAGAACTAGATATGAAAACAAAAAATATACAAAATGTATTCTTTGAGAATCTAGTTCATCTTATACAGAGGCATCAGATTCCATTGCATCTATTTTTGGTGAAATTGCACAAATATCTGGTTTTTAACTGCCAGTCATCTGGGCTCGTAGCAGATATCATGCATTTGCTCCGCCATATTACGACCTTCTCAAACTTCTATAGAATACACGAATAATTGATTCTTTCCTGGTAGAACGGAATTAAAAAAAAAAAACGATTCAGTCGCAGCTCAAGACACGAGTGTTTCATCTGACACTGATCTCTCTTTCATTCAGAAATGTCACGCCGATCCTATTTCTTCAAGGCGAATAATAATATTGTCTCTGCTTTCGCGCAACCGGCACCGATCGAGGGAGCTGGTTTATTTAGTGCTTCTGTTGAATAAAACCACAAATCCAAATATATGTCTTGAGCCCAATGTGGCACATTCTACTGCAATGAGATTACGCACGCTTTATTCCCCTGCAATGCTGACATTATAATACATCTGCGCGATATCCTCTTGGAGAGAATCATTGACGTATTCGGGATGACAAGTCCCCTGGTGCGACAACCCCATCATGAGTATATACCGTAATATTATTAGTATTAAGGTATATACTCATGGTAGGGTTGTCGCACCAGGGGACCGATGTTGGGGATCCGGGCTTTCGATCGTCTGCAATCAATCTCACGCAGGGGGGGGGGGGGGTCGGAAAAAAAATTGCAACATATAGGGCCTAGGGGGTGGGTCCCCCGCGGCCGGACCATTTTAAAAAAATCCACTTTTTGTCATTTTTTTCACCGATACAAGAAATTTGAGTTTTGCTATGTCTTCAGTGGCCACTAAAGAACATAATAGGTATAAGTTATTGGTTTTATTTGCTTTGAAACTCATTATTTCTGTTTTCATTTTAGTGGGCGTGGCACCTAAAAATGAAAAAAATTTGCAAAAATAAATTCCAAATATTTTTCTCTCCATTCTTTTTGTTTTTTGTGTGTAGTCCAAGGGTAACTAAGGCCATTTTCAGCGTCATATGTTTTTAATTTTGACCGACCCCCCCCCCTGTCTCACGTCAGAATTAACGGCACAACTTCTATAGGAAGTGTACGGCCCATTGCGAAATGCATAGATGTTTGTTCCAACTCAGGGGAATTGCTCGTTGACGCCGCTGTGTTTCTTCTACACCCGTGTAAACAAAAATACGGATCACCCGTGTCTAACCGCAGTGTATGCGAATCACCCGTGTCTAACCGCAGTGTATTCATCACCCGTGTCTAACCGCAGTGTATTCATCACCCGTGTCTAACCGCAGTGTATGCGAATCACCCGTGTCTAACCGCAGTGTATTCATCACCCGTGTCTAACCGCAGTGTATTCATCACCCGTGTCTAACCGCAGTGTATTCATCACCCGTGTCTAACCGAAGTGTATTCATCACCCGTGTCTAACCGCAGTGTATTCATCACCCGTGTCTAACCGCGTCTAACCGCAGTGTATTCATCACCCGTGTCTAACCGCAGTGTATTCATCACCCGTGTCTAACCGCAGTGTATTCATCACCCGTGTCTAACCGCAGTGTATTCATCACCGTGTCTAACCGCAGTGTATTCATCACCCGTGTCTAACCGCAGTGTATTCATCACCCGTGTCTAACCGCAGTGTATTCATTAGCATGTGATTCGCTTACCATTGTTGTGTATATGTGTATATGTGTATATGTGTATATGTGTATATGTGTATATATGTTGTATTATCTATGCATGTATAGTGTATATAATTTGACTCTCCACAGAGGGGGTATTAAAAGATATACCATCGTCATCACCATCAACATAATCATGTCGTCGTCATCGTCGTCGTCATCACCATCATCATCGTCATCACCATCATCATCACCATCATCATCATAATAATAATAATCATCATCATCATCATCATCACCACCATCATCACCACCACCACCACCACCACCACCATCATCATCATCATCATCATCCGTTCTTTGCCACGCATCAGCAGAGCAAAATTCGACCATATAGCTGTAATAAGTAGTAAATACTTAATAGGTGGGGTTATTATACATATTGTTTAATATGTAATCCCAACCACTGGGTGAGGCAGGGGACGCACGTACATAATCACTATATTAATATAAATCAATATATATTAAGATTGATATTAAGATTAATTGAGGATTAATATTGACTAACAATAAGTGTTTAAAGGTTAGTCTTAGGAATAATCTTGACTAAATAATGGGGATATTTGAAGATGTGTTTTTAAAGACCCAATAAATAGGAATCCTTATTTCTGTCGTCTGCTTATATTCTGATTATATTCCCCAAACATCCCTCCAGATGAATGATAGACCATTTCAGTATATACGTTTATAACTGAACGGGAGAATCCATTATGTAAGAAATTGTTAAATAACTTCGACATACATCTGGATATTTGTTGTTGGGTGTGAGATATTCTGTCGTCTGGATATTTGTTGTTTGATGTGAGATGTTCTGTCGTCTGGATATTTGTTGTTAGATGTGAGATGTTCTGTCGTCTGGATATTTGTTGTTTGATGTGAGATGTTCTGTCGTCTGGATATTTGTTGTTAGATGTGAGATGTTCTGTCGTCTGGATATTTGTTGTTAGATGTGAGATGTTCTGTCGTCTGGATATTTGTTGTTAGATGTGAGATGTTCTGTCGTCTGGATATTTGTTGTTAGATGTGAGATGTTCTGTCGTCTGGATATTTGTTGTTAGATGTGAGATGTTCTGTCGTCATGGTGCTTATGGCACCTCCTGCAAGTCACCCGAATATTCACGCAAACGGTTTGTTTCATAACTGGGATCGGCTCTGCTCGATTTAGAAATGATAGTTTATATACACAGCGTGTCAGAAAATCATTAACAAATAGTGAGGCGCTTTATCATGTTTATGTAACCACGTGCAAAGACATTCCATCTTCACATTCAACTATCAGTCGTAAAATTTCTGCATTTCTTCCAAATGTATCTTTTCGCAAACAAGGCAGTTCCTTTATAAAAAAAAAATCCTCATTGATTTTCACGACTGTTACAATCCATTTGGCGCTATCTAGCAGATCGCCAAACGAGCGCTGTTTCTATCATTCATAATCACAAATATGAAGAAAAGATTGGGCAAGTATTTATGTTATCAGTGTTTGATGAAAGCTGAAATATCTGTTTGAAAGGGAAACGTCGATATGCTTAGGAATGATTTATTAAATGTGGTACGGTGCGTAGGAGATAACTTGTTGGCGGGGTTTTCCCGAGAACTGATTGAGGCAATTAGATTCATAGCACAACGAAACCACTTTCCGACAGTCTGTGCGCCGTCTCCACACTTAACGGTCAAATATTGAATGTGTAGCAGCCGCTTGGATTATTACTATAGGACGTTCTCGGAAAATCTCGGACGCTCGAGAGTTTGTCGTAAAGTGATTAAGGTAATCATAGTGGGATTTTATATTAGAGGGATTCAGTGGCGAAAGGGGTGAGGGTTCTCATGCAAGTACTATATACATCGCCTTACCTTTGCGTCGCTATATAAAACACAGTTCCTTCTTGTTTTATGTTATCCATATATCAGTCTATTTCTGCTAACTAATTCAATTTAACCCTCTGTCATCATCTATGATAAAATGTTCCAATTCAATTCAGTTCAATTGATTTCTCTGATCATCAAAGTTAGATATTACAGAATGTAAGGTAATTACATATTTAAAGGCACCCAATCCGATTCGATGGTCCCCATATAATTAGATTCGAACAACAGATTCCAACAACAACCACATGTTTTGAAATGCCCCTTCAGTTATCAGAATTGATTAATTGCCCAAATATAATGCTAACCAGTCAATTGTAGTATAAAATTGTCCAAAACGTGTTATTTATCAACATTTTGTTGGACGAAATATGGCCGGATTGTCAATATATATAACGTCAAAGCCACTTGATTTTAGAGATATCCATCTTCATCCGCAATCTTGTCCGAGACAGTCGGTTTGACGAATTTTACCAGGCCACCAATAACTACACATCTCGAGAAATAATAAATTTCAAAAATCGATATCTGATCACTCTGAGCTTTGATGGATTCGGTTCATCGACACAAATCAAATATTAATTACAACCGAAGCCAAAGAAATAGTAATTTGGGAGCGTTATTCGGATTATTCACCTTTAAATAAGCTTAATAGGGGCTATGAAGTGCGACGTTGGACATGTGTGATTAGTAGTTTGGGCTTAAAGGGTGCTACCTTAGACCGCAGCTATATAGAACTAAACAATTATATTGGTTAGTTTCAACAGTATTTATTCCATGAACTATTAGAATATGTGACCCGCCATATCAAATCCAGTCGTAAGTTGTTGTTTTTTTTTTACCCTGTGCCAATGCATTCTCTTATATATGCGAGTCGACCATAGGTCGCCTCGCATATATAAGAGAATGCATTGGCCTAACAATTTTTTACAATTTTAATAATTTGTTCTTGTATTCTTTAACAATTTTATAATTTCACCCATACAGAGCCCCAGACAAACATGAGCAGAAGACACTCTTCTATATGCTTCTATATATGTGTGGGCTCCCTGCAGGGTAATGGATGTTTTTTTTATTTTATGTTCTAAAAATTGTAAGAAACATTTATTAAAAAAAAAAATGATAAAAAATTGTTAGGCCAATGCATTCTCTTATATATAAGAGAATGCATTGACACAGGGTAAACAAAATCCCGACTTACGACTGGATTTGATATGGCGGGTCACATTATGTGAAATATAGCAAAAAACAATGATGTTGTCATGGATTGGATTCGACATCAAGCATGGTGCTTATGTTTCTCGTTCCCGAGAACATTACATAACAAATGATCCCGCGAGAATGTGTAACGTGAAATCGACATACCTGCATCAAGCAATGATTATTTAATTATCGTATATTTGTTTTTCTGGTTTCTCGCGAGATGTGGTGATCCAAGTACGTCAGGTCATACATAATAAAAGCTGTGTGTGCCTTAATTTGAGTGAATATAATAATTGAAAGGTAAACACGGTTAGTGGGTGTAACTAGTAGAGTGTGGAGATTCGTGAGATTTGGGGGTGTATAAAGCAGAGATAGGGTAGTATACATGTATATGAAGAGGATTGTTGGGGTCTGAATGTACCGTCGGAAATCTTAGCAGCACGGATGGCTTTGGTTGTTTGGTTATAATTTAGAAATAAAAGTTACAAAATTCTGAAAATGTCCTCAAGAATATACTAATAGTATAGTATAATGATAGTATGATAACAATATTATCCACAAAACACACTTGTGTTAGTCGAGCGTTTGTTTATATACAGCACACAAAGAGTGTGGGATAAGCAACACACTCAACCTAGGTGATTTTTGTGAGATTGGTTCACGGTGAACCATTCAACCATATTGAGCGGCAAAAATTAGCGAATGCTATAACGGTTTTTTGTGTGAACAACATGACACATTTTTAACCAAAGTTCTTTTATTGGGATCTCCCCGGTGTTGAGTGTTTTGGTTATCGTACACTCTTTACGTACTGTAGTGTAACATAACATGGCTTTTGTTTACTAACACTGTGTACGATCTTGACAATAACATGCAACTTATGCGATATTTATGAATGGTATAAGAACAAAATGTGTCTATGTTTTAATATTCTTTATGTTTATGGTGGTTATAACGGGTGTGACCATTTTAACAGCAATAACCACCACGAGGGCCATCCGCATATTTAATAAATAGTTCCTTCTGGTTTATTCTCATTAATATAGTGGACCCTCTACCACGGTAGTACATTATGTCTGGAAATGTTCCTCAAAGTTTAAACGAACTCAGAATAACGGGTTATATTTAGATTGTTTGCTCGTGTCCTTCCAACATTATGATTGGTATTTGCGAGTTATGTAAGTTAGTAAATTTATTTACACTATATATCGATAAGATGAATGTAATGATATAATTTAACAAAAGCATGATAGTTAGTTCTAGCTATAATTCTGAGATATACATGTACATGTACCTTGCTCGTATTTCAATTCGCGCAGTATTATTTTTCGCGCACCATCTCGAATTTAAAGGTACTCAATCCGATCAAACTCTCCTAAATTACTATTTCTTTGGCTTCGGGGGTAAAACATATTTGATTCCAGTCGATGAACCCACACGACAAAGCTTAGAGTGATCAGATATCGATTTTTTAAGTTTGCTATTTCTATTGTTTGTGGACCAGAAGCACGTGGTCAAACGGACGAAGATGCTGATGAAGATGGATAACTCTAACATCAAGTGGTTATTATTACCACTTCTGGTCCACAAACAATAAAAATAGCAAACTTAAAAAAACAATATCTAATCACCCTGATCTTTGAAGGGTGGGTTCTTTGACTCGAATCAAATATTTTTTACCCCCGAAGCCAAAGAAATAGTAATTTAGGAGCGTCTGATCGGATTGAGTACCTTTATAACTGAGCGAAAAGGAGTACGACCCAAAGATAATATCAAGAGGTTTGTGCATTAGTCCATATAAATGTAATATGCAAGTGATATTTTTGAAGTTAGAAGACCGTCAGTGGTCGCCGAGGCCTCGCTATACTTAGGTCAATTGCATGTCAGTGCATGTTGCCAAGTTTGATACAAGACAAACTAAGATATTCTGAAACATAAACTAATATCCACGTAACTCCGTAAACATGTTAAAAGCGATCTGGCGGCCTGCTTCCAGAACTGGCACCGATAACGACATAATATGGTATGTACGTCTGCAGAATCTCGTTTTGACTTATGTTCACATATGTTCATTTACTTGTAATGATTAATTTCCGCTATTATAACATTTTAGAATTATTTCATGGATGGGTTATTTAACGTATGTGCGATAACATATGGGAGATAATATATGGGAGATAATGTATGGGAGATGACGTATGGGAGATAACGTATGGGAGATAACGTGGTGGTTGTATGGGAGATAACGTGGTGGTTGTATGGGCGATAACGTGGTGGTTGTATGGGAGATAACGTGGTGGTTGTATGGGAGATAACGTGGTGGTTGTATGGGAGATAACGTGGTGGTTGTATGAGAGATAACGTGGTGGTTGTATGGGCGATAACGTGGTGGTTGTATGGGAGATAACGTTGTGGTTGTATGAGAGATAACGTGGTGATTGTATGGGATATAACGATGGGAGATAACGTGGTGGTTGTATGGGAGATAACGTGGTGGTTGTATGAGAGATAACGTGGTGGGTGGTTGTATGGGATATAACGTGGTGGTTGTATGGGATATAACGATGGGAGATAACGTGGTGGTTGTATGGGATATAACGTGGTGGTTGTATGTGAGATAACGTGGTGGTTGTATGGGATATAACGTGGTGGTTGTATGAGAGATAACGTGGTGGTTGTATGGGAGATAACGTGGTGGTTGTATGGGAGATAACGTGGTGGTTGTATGGGAGATAACGTGGTGGTTGTATGGGAGATAACGTGGTGGTTGTATGGGAGATAACGTGGTGGTTGTATGAGAGATAACGTGGGGGTTGTATGGGAGATAACGTGGTGGTTGTATGGGAGATAACGTGGTGGTTGTATGGGAGATAACGTGGTGGTTGTATGGGAGATAACGTGGTGGTTGTATGGGAGATAACGTGGGGGTTGTATGGGAGATAACGTGGTGGTTGTATGGGAGATAACGTGGTGGTTGTATGGGAGATAACGTGGTGGTTGTATGAGAGATAACGTGGTGGTTGTATGGGAGATAACGTGGTGGTTGTATGAGAGATAACGTGGTGGTTGTATGGGAGATAACGTGGTGGTTGTATGAGAGATAACGTTGTGGTTGTATGGGAGATAACGTGGTGGTTGTATGAGAGATAACGTGGTGGGTGGTTGTATGGGATATAACGTGGTGGTTGTATGGGATATAACGATGGGAGATAACGTGGTGGTTGTATGGGATATAACGTGGTGGTTGTATGTGAGATAACGTGGTGGTTGTATGGGATATAACGTGGTGGTTGTATGAGAGATAACGTGGTGGTTGTATGGGAGATAACGTGGTGGTTGTATGGGAGATAACGTGGTGGTTGCATGAGAGATACCGTGGTGGTTGTATGTGAGATAACGTGGTGGTTGTATGTGAGATAACGTGGTGGTTGTATGGGAGATAACGTGGTGGTTGTATGGGAGATAACGTGGTGGTTGTATGGGAGATAACGTGGTGGTTGTATGAGAGATAACGTGATGGTTGTATGAGAGATAACGTGATGGTTGTATGAGAGATAACGTGGTGGTTGTATGAGAGATAACGTGATGGTTGTATGGGAGATAACGTGGTGGTTGTATGGGAGATAACGTGGTGGGTGGTTGTATGAGAGATAACGTGGTGGTTGTATGAGAGATAACGTGGTGGTTGCATGGGAGATAACGTGGTGGTTGTATGAGAGATAACGTGGTGGTTGTATGAGAGATAACGTGGTGGTTGTATGGGATATAACGTGGTGGTTGTATGGGAGATAACGTGATGGTTGTATGGGATATAACGTGGTGGTTCTATGAGAGATAACGTGGTGGTTGTATGAGAGATAACGTGATGGTTGTATGGGAGATAACGTGGTGGTTGTATGAGAGATAACGTGGTGGTTGTATGAGAGATAACGTGGTGGTTGTATGAGAGATAACGTGGTGGTTGTATGAGAGATAACGTGATGGTTGTATGAGAGATAACGTGGTGGTTGTATGGGAGATAACGTGGTGGTTGTATGAGAGATAACGTGGTGGTTGTATGGGAGATAACGTGGTGGTTGTATGAGAGATAACGTGGTGGTTGTATGAGAGATAACGTGGTGGTTGTATGGGATATAACGATGGGAGATAACGTGGTGGTTGTATGAGAGATAACGTGGTGGTTGTATGGGAGATAACGTGGTGGATGTATGTGAGATAACGTGGTGGTTGTATGGGAGATAACGTGGTGGTTGTATGGGAGATAACGTGGTGGTTGTATGGGAGATAACGTGGTGGTTGTATGGGAGATAACGTGGTGGTTGTATGAGAGATAACGTGGTGGTTGTATGGGAGATAACGTGGTGGTTGTATGGGAGATAACGTGGTGGTTGTATGGGAGATAACGTGGTGGTTGTATGGGAGATAACGTGGTGGTTGTATGAGAGATAACGTGGTGGTTGTATGGGAGATAACGTGGTGGTTGTATGAGAGATAACGTGGTGGTTGTATGAGAGATAACGTGGTGGTTGTATGAGAGATAACGTGGTGGTTGTATGAGAGATAACGTGGTGGTTGTATGAGAGATAACGTGGTGGTTGTATGGGAGATAACGTGGTGGTTGTATGAGAGATAACGTGATGGTTGTATGAGAGATAACGTGGTGGTTGTATGAGAGATAACGTGGTGGTTGTATGAGAGATAACGTGGTGGTTGTATGAGAGATAACGTGGTGGTTGTATGAGAGATAACGTGGTGGTTGTATGAGAGATAACGTGGTGGTTGTATGAGAGATAACGTGGTGGTTGTATGGGAGATAACGTGGTGGTTGTATGAGAGATAACGTGGTGGTTGTATGGGAGATAACGTGGTGGTTGTATGAGAGATAACGTGGTGGTTGTATGGGAGATAACGTGGTGGTTGTATGGGAGATAACGTGGTGGTTGTATGAGAGATAACGTGGTGGTTGTATGGGAGATAACGTGGTGGTTGTATGGGAGATAACGTGGTGGTTGTATGGGAGATAACGTGGTGGTTGTATGGGAGATAACGTGGTGGTTGTATGAGAGATAACGTGGTGGTTGTATGGGAGATAACGTGGTGGTTGTATGAGAGATAACGTGGTGGTTGTATGAGAGATAACGTGGTGGTTGTATGAGAGATAACGTGGTGGTTGTATGAGAGATAACGTGGTGGTTGTATGAGAGATAACGTGGTGGTTGTATGGGAGATAACGTGGTGGTTGTATGAGAGATAACGTGATGGTTGTATGAGAGATAACGTGGTGGTTGTATGAGAGATAACGTGGTGGTTGTATGAGAGATAACGTGGTGGTTGTATGAGAGATAACGTGGTGGTTGTATGAGAGATAACGTGGTGGTTGTATGAGAGATAACGTGGTGGTTGTATGAGAGATAACGTGGTGGTTGTATGGGAGATAACGTGGTGGTTGTATGGGAGATAACGTGGTGGTTGTATGAGAGATAACGTGGTGGTTGTATGGGAGATAACGTGGTGGTTGTATGAGAGATAACGTGGTGGTTGTATGAGAGATAACGTGGTGGTTGTATGAGAGATAACGTGGTGGTTGTATGAGAGATAACGTGGTGGTTGTATGAGAGATAACGTGGTGGTTGTATGAGAGATAACGTGGTGGTTGTATGGGAGATAACGTGGTGGTTGTATGAGAGATAACGTGGTGGTTGTATGAGAGATAACGTGGTGGTTGTATGAGAGATAACGTGGTGGTTGTATGAGAGATAACGTGGTGGTTGTATGGGATATAACGTGGTGGTTGTATGGGAGATAACGTGATGGTTGTATGAGAGATAACGTGGTGGTTGTATGGGAGATAACGTGGTGGTTGTATGAGAGATAACGTGGTGGTTGTATGAGAGATAACGTGGTGGTTGTATGGGAGATAACGTGATGGTTGTATGAGAGATAACGTGGTGGTTGTATGGGAGATAACGTGGTGGTTGTATGAGAGATAACGTGGTGGTTGTATGTGAGATAACGTGGTGGTTGTATGGGAGATAACGTGGTGGTTGTATGTGAGATAACGTGGTGGTTGTATGTGAGATAACGTGGTGGTTGTATGGGAGATAACGTGGTGGTTGTATGAGAGATAACGTGGTGGTTGTATGAGAGATAACGTGGTGGTTGTATGAGAGATAACGTGGTGGTTGTATGAGAGATAACGTGGTGGTTGTATGAGAGATAACGTGGTGGTTGTATGTGAGATAACGTGGTGGTTGTATGGGAGATAACGTGATGGTTGTATGAGAGATAACGTGGTGGTTGTATGGGAGATAACGTGGTGGTTGTATGAGAGATAACGTGGTGGTTGTATGGGAGATAACGTGATGGTTGTATGAGAGATAACGTGGTGGTTGTATGGGAGATAACGTGGTGGTTGTATGAGAGATAACGTGGTGGTTGTATGTGAGATAACGTGGTGGTTGTATGGGAGATAACGTGGTGGTTGTATGTGAGATAACGTGGTGGTTGTATGTGAGATAACGTGGTGGTTGTATGGGAGATAACGTGGTGGTTGTATGAGAGATAACGTGGTGGTTGTATGAGAGATAACGTGGTGGTTGTATGAGAGATAACGTGGTGGTTGTATGAGAGATAACGTGGTGGTTGTATGAGAGATAACGTGGTGGTTGTATGTGAGATAACGTGGTGGTTGTATGGGAGATAACGTGGTGGTTGTATGAGAGATAACGTGGTGGTTGTATGAGAGATAACGTGGTGGTTGTATGGGATATAACGTGGTGATTGTATGGGAGATAACATGGTGGTTGTATGAGAGATAACGTGGTGGTTGTATGAGAGATAACGTGGTGGTTGTATGAGAGATAACGTGATGGTTGTATGGGAGATAACGTGGTGGTTGTATGGGAGATAACGTGGTGGTTGTAAGGGAGATAACGTGGTGGTTGTATGGGAGATAACGTGGTGGTTGTATAGGAGATAACGTGGTGGTTGTATGTGAGATAACGTGGTGGTTGTATGAGAGATAACGTGGTGGTTGTATGAGAGATAACGTGGTGGTTGTATGGGAGATAACGTGGTGGTTGTATGGGAGATAACGTGGTGGTTGTATGGGAGATAACGTGGTGGTTGTATGAGAGATAACGTGGTGGTTGTATGGGAGATAACGTGGTGGTTGTATGGGAGATAACGTGGTGGTTGTATGAGAGATAACGTGATGGTTGTATGGGAGATAACGTGATGGTTGTATGAGAGATAACGTGGTGGTTGTATGGGAGATAACGTGGTGGTTGTATGAGAGATAACGTGGTGGTTGTATGGGATATAGCGTGTTGATTGTATGGGAGATAACGTGGTGATTGTATGGGAGACAACGTGGTGATTGTATGGGAGATAACGTGGTGGTTGTATGAGAGATAACGTGGTGGTTGTATGGGAGATAACGTGATGGTTGTATGGGTAACGTGGTGGTTGTATGAGAGATAACGTGGTGGTTGTATGGGAGATAACGTGGTGGTTGTATGAGAGATAACGTGGTGGTTGTATGAGAGATAACGTGGTGGGTGGTTGTATGGGATATAACGTGGTGGTTGTATGGGATATAACGTGGTGGTTGTATGAGAGATAACGTGGTGGTTGTATGGGAGATAACGTGGTGGTTGTATGAGAGATAACGTGGTGGTTGTATGAGAGATATCGTGGTGGGTGGTTGTATGGGATATAACGTGGTGGTTGTATGGGAGATAACGTGGTGGTTGTATGAGAGATAACGTGGTGGTTGTATGAGAGATAACGTGGTGGTTGTATGAGAGATAACGTGGTGGTTGTATGAGAGATAACGTGGTGGTTGTATGGGAGATAACGTGGTGGTTGTATGAGAGATAACGTGGTGGTTGTATGAGAGATAACGTGGTGGTTGTAAGGGAGATAACGTGGTGGTTGTATGGGAGATAACGTGATGGTTGTATGAGAGATAACGTGGTGGTTGTATGGGAGATAACGTGGTGGTTGTATGAGAGATAACGTGGTGGTTGTATGGGAGATAGCGTGGTGATTGTGTGGGAGATAACGTGGTGGTTGTATGGGAGATAACGTGGTGGTTGTATGGGAGATAACGTGGTGGTTGTATGGGAGATAGCGTGGTGATTGTGTGGGAGATAACGTGGTGGTTGTATGGGAGATAACGTGGTGGTTGTATGGGAGATAACGTGGTGGTTGTATGGGAGATAGCGTGGTGATTGTGTGGGAGATAACGTGGTGGTTGTATGGGAGATAACGTGGTGGTTGTATGGGAGATAACGTGGTGGTTGTATGGGAGATAGCGTGGTGATTGTGTGGGAGATAACGTGGTGGTTGTACGAGAGATAACGTGGTGGTTGTATGGGAGACAACGTGGTGGTTGTATGGGAGATAACGTGGTGGTTGTATGGGAGACAACGTGGTGGTTGTATGAGAGATAACGTGGTGGTTGTATGAGAGATAGCGTGGTGATTGTATGGGAGATAACGTGGTGGTTGTATGGGAGATAACGTGGTGGTTGTATGGGAGACAACGTGGTGGTTGTATAGGAGATAACGTGGTGGTTGTATCGGAGATAACGTGGTGGTTGTATGGGAGATAGCGTGGTGGTTGTATGAGAGATAACGTGGTGGTTGTATGGGAGACAACGTGGTGGTTGTATGGGAGACAACGTGGTGGTTGTATGAGAGATAACGTGGTGGTTGTATGAGAGATAACGTGGTGGTTGTATGAGAGATAGCGTGGTGATTGTATGGGAGATAACGTGGTGGTTGTATGGGAGATAACGTGGTGGTTGTATGGGAGACAACGTGGTGGTTGTATAGGAGATAACGTGGTGGTTGTATCGGAGATAACGTGGTGGTTGTATGGGAGATAGCGTGGTGGTTGTATGGGAGATAACGTGGTGGTTGTATGAGAGATAACGTGGTGGTTGTATGGGAGATAACGTGGTGGTTGTATGAGAGATAACGTGGTGGTTGTATGAGAGATAACGTGGTGGTTGTATGGGAGACAACGTGGTGGTTGTATGGGAGACAACGTGGTGGTTGTATGAGAGATAACGTGGTGGTTGTATGAGAGATAACGTGGTGGTTGTATGAGAGATAACGTGGTGGTTGTATGAGAGATAACGTGGTGGTTGTATGGGAGACAACGTGGTGGTTGTGTGGGAGATAACGTGGTGGTTGTATGGGAGATAACGTGGTGGTTGTATGGGAGACAACGTGGTGGTTGTATGGGAGATAGCGTGGTGATTGTGTGGGAGATAACGTGGTGGTTGTATGAGAGATAACGTGGTGGTTGTATGGGAGATAACGTGGTGGTTGTATGGGAGATAACGTGATGGTTGTATGGGAGATAACGTGGTGGTTGTATGAGAGATAACGTGGTGGTTGTATGGGAGATAACGTGGTGGTTGTATGGGAGATAACGTGGTGGTTGTATGAGAGATAACGTGGTGGTTGTATGGGAGACAACGTGGTGGTTGTATGGGAGATAACGTGGTGGTTGTATGGGAGATAACGTGATGGTTGTATGGGAGATAACGTGGTGGTTGTATGAGAGATAACGTGGTGGTTGTATGGGAGACAACGTGGTGGTTGTATGGGAGATAACGTGGTGGTTGTATGGGAGACAACGTGGTGGTTGTATAGGAGATAACGTGGTGGTTGTATCGGAGATAACGTGGTGGTTGTATGGGAGATAACGTGGTGGTTGTATGGGAGATAACATGGTGGTTGTATGGGAGATAACGTGGTGGTTGTATGGGAGATAACGTGGTGGTTGTATGAGAGATAACGTGGTGGTTGTATGAGAGATAACGTGGTGATTGTATGGGAGATAACGTGGTGGTTGTATGGGAGATAACGTGGTGGTTGTATGAGAGATAACGTGGTGGTTGTATGAGAGATAACGTGGTGGTTGTATGGGAGATAACATGGTGGTTGTATGAGAGATAACGTGGTGGTTGTATGAGAGATAACGTGGTGGTTGTATGAGAGATAACGTGGTGGTTGTATGGGATATAACATGGTGGTTGTATGAGAGATAACGTGGTGGTTGTATGAGAGATAACGTGGTGGTTGTATGAGAGATAACGTGATGGTTGTATGGGAGATAACGTGGTGGTTGTATGAGAGATAACGTGGTGGTTGTATGAGAGATAACGTGGTGGTTGTATGAGAGATAACGTGGTGGTTGTATGGGATATAACATGGTGGTTGTATGAGAGATAACGTGGTGGTTGTATGAGAGATAACGTGGTGGTTGTATGAGAGATAACGTGGTGGTTGTATGGGATATAACATGGTGGTTGTATGGGAGATAACGTGGTGGTTGTATGAGAGATAACGTGGTGGTTGTATGGGAGATAACGTGGTGGTTGTATGGGATATAACGTGGTGGTTGTATGGGAGATAACGTGATGGTTGTATG
The DNA here is from genome assembly GCA_032622095.1 of Siphonodentalium dalli. Classification (NCBI taxonomy): domain Eukaryota; kingdom Metazoa; phylum Mollusca; class Scaphopoda; order Gadilida; family Siphonodentaliidae; genus Siphonodentalium; species Siphonodentalium dalli. The sequence goes on along the minus strand of CP136068.1, from coordinate 151,955,374 downwards.
AGAGATAACGTGGTGATTGTATGGGAGATAACGTGGTGGTTGTATGGGAGATAACGTGGTGGTTGTATGGGAGATAACGTGGTGGTTGTATGAGAGATAACGTGGTGGTTGTATGGGAGATAACGTGGTGGTTGTATGGGATATAACATGGTGGTTGTATGAGAGATAATGTGGTGGTTGTATGAGAGATAACGTGGTGGTTGTATGAGAGATAACGTGGTGGTTGTATGGGATATAACGTGGTGATTGTATGGGAGATAACATGGTGGTTGTATGAGAGATAACGTGGTGGTTGTATGAGAGATAACGTGGTGGTTGTATGAGAGATAACGTGATGGTTGTATGGGAGATAACGTGGTGGTTGTATGGGAGATAACGTGGTGGTTGTTTGAGAGATAACGTGGTGGTTGTATGGGATATAGCGTGGTGGTTGTATGGGAGATAACGTGGTGGTTGTATGAGAGATAACGTGGTGGTTGTATGAGAGATAACGTGGTGGTTGTATAGGAGATAACGTGGTGGTTGTATGTGAGATAACGTGGTGGTTGTATGGGAGATAACGTGGTGGTTGTATGGGAGATAACGTGGTGGTTGTATAGGAGATAACGTGGTGGTTGTATGAGAGATAACGTGGTGGTTGTATAGGAGATAACGTGGTGGTTGTATGTGAGATAACGTGGTGGTTGTATGGGAGATAACGTGGTGGTTGTATGGGAGATAACGTGGTGGTTGTATGAGAGATAACGTGGTGGTTGTATGGGAGATAACGTGGTGGTTGTATGAGAGATAACGTGGTGGTTGTATGAGAGATAACGTGGTGGTTGTATGGGAGATAACGTGGTGGTTGTATGGGAGATAACGTGGTGGTTGTATGGGAGATAACGTGGTGGTTGTATGAGAGATAACGTGGTGGTTGTATGGGAGATAACGTGGTGGTTGTATGGGAGATAACGTGGTGGTTGTATGAGAGATAACGTGATGGTTGTATGGGAGATAACGTGGTGGTTGTATGAGAGATAACGTGGTGGTTGTATGGGAGATAACGTGGTGGTTGTATGGGATATAACGTGGTGGTTGTATGGGATATAACGTGATGGTTGTATGAGAGATAACGTGGTGGTTGTATGAGAGATAACGTGGTGGTTGTATGGGAGATAACGTGGTGGTTGTATGAGAGATAACGTGGTGGTTGTATGAGAGATAACGATGGGAGATAACGATGGGAGATAACGTGGTGGTTGTATGGGAGATAACATGGTGGTTGTATGGGAGATAACGTGGTGGTTGTATGGGAGATAACGTGGTGGTTGTATGGGAGATAACGTGGTGGTTGTATGGGTAACATGGTGGTTGTATGGGAGATAACGTGGTGGTTGTATGGGATATAACGTGGTGGTTGTATGAGAGATAACGTGGTGGTTGTATGGGAGATAACGTGGTGGTTGTATGGGAGATAACGTGGTGGTTGTATGAGAGATAACGTGGTGGTTGTATGAGAGATAACGTGGTGGTTGTATGAGAGATAACGTGGTGGTTGTATGAGAGATAACGTGGTGGTTGTATGAGAGATAACGATGGGAGATAACGTGGTGGTTGTATGGGAGATAACGTGGTGGTTGTATGGGATATAACGTGGTGGTTGTATGGGAGATAACGTGGTGGTTGTATGAGAGATATCGTGGTGGGTGGTTGTATGGGATATAACGTGGTGGTTGTATGGGAGATAACGTGGTGGTTGTATGAGAGATAACGTGGTGGTTGTATGAGAGATAACGTGGTGGTTGTATGAGAGATAACGTGGTGGTTGTATGAGAGATAACGTGGTGGTTGTATGGGAGATAACGTGGTGGTTGTATGAGAGATAACGTGGTGGTTGTATGAGAGATAACGTGGTGGTTGTAAGGGAGATAACGTGGTGGTTGTATGGGAGATAACGTGATGGTTGTATGAGAGATAACGTGGTGGTTGTATGGGAGATAACGTGGTGGTTGTATGAGATATAACGTGGTGGTTGTATGGGAGATAGCGTGGTGATTGTGTGGGAGATAACGTGGTGGTTGTATGGGAGATAACGTGGTGGTTGTATGGGAGATAACGTGGTGGTTGTATGGGAGATAGCGTGGTGATTGTGTGGGAGATAACGTGGTGGTTGTATGGGAGATAACGTGGTGGTTGTATGGGAGATAACGTGGTGGTTGTATGGGAGATAGCGTGGTGATTGTGTGGGAGATAACGTGGTGGTTGTATGGGAGATAACGTGGTGGTTGTATGGGAGATAACGTGGTGGTTGTATGGGAGATAGCGTGGTGATTGTGTGGGAGATAACGTGGTGGTTGTACGAGAGATAACGTGGTGGTTGTATGGGAGACAACGTGGTGGTTGTATGGGAGATAACGTGGTGGTTGTATGGGAGACAACGTGGTGGTTGTATGAGAGATAACGTGGTGGTTGTATGAGAGATAGCGTGGTGATTGTATGGGAGATAACGTGGTGGTTGTATGGGAGATAACGTGGTGGTTGTATGGGAGACAACGTGGTGGTTGTATAGGAGATAACGTGGTGGTTGTATCGGAGATAACGTGGTGGTTGTATGGGAGATAGCGTGGTGGTTGTATGAGAGATAACGTGGTGGTTGTATGGGAGACAACGTGGTGGTTGTATGGGAGACAACGTGGTGGTTGTATGAGAGATAACGTGGTGGTTGTATGAGAGATAACGTGGTGGTTGTATGAGAGATAGCGTGGTGATTGTATGGGAGATAACGTGGTGGTTGTATGGGAGATAACGTGGTGGTTGTATGGGAGACAACGTGGTGGTTGTATAGGAGATAACGTGGTGGTTGTATCGGAGATAACGTGGTGGTTGTATGGGAGATAGCGTGGTGGTTGTATGGGAGATAACGTGGTGGTTGTATGAGAGATAACGTGGTGGTTGTATGGGAGATAACGTGGTGGTTGTATGAGAGATAACGTGGTGGTTGTATGAGAGATAACGTGGTGGTTGTATGGGAGACAACGTGGTGGTTGTATGGGAGACAACGTGGTGGTTGTATGAGAGATAACGTGGTGGTTGTATGAGAGATAACGTGGTGGTTGTATGAGAGATAACGTGGTGGTTGTATGAGAGATAACGTGGTGGTTGTATGGGAGACAACGTGGTGGTTGTGTGGGAGATAACGTGGTGGTTGTATGGGAGATAACGTGGTGGTTGTATGAGAGACAACGTGGTGGTTGTATGGGAGATAGCGTGGTGATTGTGTGGGAGATAACGTGGTGGTTGTATGAGAGATAACGTGGTGGTTGTATGGGAGATAACGTGGTGGTTGTATGGGAGATAACGTGATGGTTGTATGGGATATAACGTGGTGGTTGTATGGGAGACAACGTGGTGGTTGTATGGGAGATAACGTGGTGGTTGTATGGGAGACAACGTGGTGGTTGTATAGGAGATAACGTGGTGGTTGTATCGGAGATAACGTGGTGGTTGTATGGGAGATAACGTGGTGGTTGTATGGGAGATAACATGGTGGTTGTATGGGAGATAACGTGGTGGTTGTATGGGAGATAACGTGGTGGTTGTATGAGAGATAACGTGGTGGTTGTATGAGAGATAACGTGGTGATTGTATGGGAGATAACGTGGTGGTTGTATGGGAGATAACGTGGTGGTTGTATGAGAGATAACGTGGTGGTTGTATGAGAGATAACGTGGTGGTTGTATGGGAGATAACATGGTGGTTGTATGAGAGATAACGTGGTGGTTGTATGAGAGATAACGTGGTGGTTGTATGAGAGATAACGTGGTGGTTGTATGGGATATAACATGGTGGTTGTATGAGAGATAACGTGGTGGTTGTATGAGAGATAACGTGGTGGTTGTATGAGAGATAACGTGATGGTTGTATGGGAGATAACGTGGTGGTTGTATGAGAGATAACGTGGTGGTTGTATGAGAGATAACGTGGTGGTTGTATGAGAGATAACGTGGTGGTTGTATGGGATATAACATGGTGGTTGTATGAGAGATAACGTGGTGGTTGTATGAGAGATAACGTGGTGGTTGTATGAGAGATAACGTGGTGGTTGTATGGGATATAACATGGTGGTTGTATGGGAGATAACGTGGTGGTTGTATGAGAGATAACGTGGTGGTTGTATGGGAGATAACGTGGTGGTTGTATGGGATATAACGTGGTGGTTGTATGGGAGATAACGTGATGGTTGTATGAGAGATAACGTGGTGATTGTATGGGAGATAACGTGGTGGTTGTATGGGAGATAACGTGGTGGTTGTATGGGAGATAACGTGGTGGTTGTATGAGAGATAACGTGGTGGTTGTATGGGAGATAACGTGGTGGTTGTATGGGATATAACATGGTGGTTGTATGAGAGATAATGTGGTGGTTGTATGAGAGATAACGTGGTGGTTGTATGAGAGATAACGTGGTGGTTGTATGGGATATAACGTGGTGATTGTATGGGAGATAACATGGTGGTTGTATGAGAGATAACGTGGTGGTTGTATGAGAGATAACGTGGTGGTTGTATGAGAGATAACGTGATGGTTGTATGGGAGATAACGTGGTGGTTGTATGGGAGATAACGTGGTGGTTGTTTGAGAGATAACGTGGTGGTTGTATGGGATATAGCGTGGTGGTTGTATGGGAGATAACGTGGTGGTTGTATGAGAGATAACGTGGTGGTTGTATGAGAGATAACGTGGTGGTTGTATAGGAGATAACGTGGTGGTTGTATGTGAGATAACGTGGTGGTTGTATGGGAGATAACGTGGTGGTTGTATGGGAGATAACGTGGTGGTTGTATAGGAGATAACGTGGTGGTTGTATGAGAGATAACGTGGTGGTTGTATAGGAGATAACGTGGTGGTTGTATGTGAGATAACGTGGTGGTTGTATGGGAGATAACGTGGTGGTTGTATGGGAGATAACGTGGTGGTTGTATGAGAGATAACGTGGTGGTTGTATGGGAGATAACGTGGTGGTTGTATGAGAGATAACGTGGTGGTTGTATGAGAGATAACGTGGTGGTTGTATGGGAGATAACGTGGAGGTTGTATGGGAGATAACGTGGTGGTTGTATGGGAGATAACGTGGTGGTTGTATGAGAGATAACGTGGTGGTTGTATGGGAGATAACGTGGTGGTTGTATGGGAGATAACGTGGTGGTTGTATGAGAGATAACGTGATGGTTGTATGGGAGATAACGTGGTGGTTGTATGAGAGATAACGTGGTGGTTGTATGGGAGATAACGTGGTGGTTGTATGGGATATAACGTGGTGGTTGTATGGGATATAACGTGATGGTTGTATGAGAGATAACGTGGTGGTTGTATGAGAGATAACGTGGTGGTTGTATGGGAGATAACGTGGTGGTTGTATGAGAGATAACGTGGTGGTTGTATGAGAGATAACGATGGGAGATAACGATGGGAGATAACGTGGTGGTTGTATGGGAGATAACATGGTGGTTGTATGGGAGATAACGTGGTGGTTGTATGGGAGATAACGTGGTGGTTGTATGGGAGATAACGTGGTGGTTGTATGGGTAACATGGTGGTTGTATGGGAGATAACGTGGTGGTTGTATGGGATATAACGTGGTGGTTGTATGAGAGATAACGTGGTGGTTGTATGGGAGATAACGTGGTGGTTGTATGGGAGATAACGTGGTGGTTGTATGAGAGATAACGTGGTGGTTGTATGAGAGATAACGTGGTGGTTGTATGAGAGATAACGTGGTGGTTGTATGAGAGATAACGTGGTGGTTGTATGAGAGATAACGATGGGAGATAACGTGGTGGTTGTATGGGAGATAACGTGGTGGTTGTATGGGATATAACGTGGTGGTTGTATGGGAGATAACGTGGTGGTTGTATGAGAGATAACGTGGTGGTTGTATGAGAGATAACGTGGTGGTTGTATGAGAGATAACGTGGTGGTTGTATGGGAGATAACGTGGTGGTTGTATGGGAGATAACGTGGTGGTTGTATGAGAGATAACGTGATGGTTGTATGGGATATAACGTGGTGGTTGTATGGGTAACATGGTGGTTGTATGAGAGATAACGTGGTGGTTGTATGGGATATAACGTGGTGGTTGTATGGGATATAACGTGGTGGTTGTATGGGAGATAACTTGGTGGTTGTATGAGAGATAACGTGATGGTTGTATGAGAGATAACGTGGTGGTTGTATGAGAGATAACGTGGTGGTTGTATGAGAGATAACGTGGTGGTTGTATGAGAGATAACGTGGTGGTTGTATGAGAGATAACGTGGTGGTTGTATGAGAGATAACGTGGTGGTTGTATGAGAGATAACGTGGTGGTTGTATGAGAGATAACGTGGTGGTTGTATGAGAGATAACGTGGTGGTTGTATGAGAGATAACGTGGTGGTTGTATGAGAGATAACGTGGTGGTTGTATGAGAGATAACGATGGGAGATAACGTGGTGGTTGTACGGGAGATAACGTGGTGGTTGTATGAGAGATAACGTGGTGGTTGTATGGGATATAACGTGGTGGTTGTATGAGAGATAACGTGGTGGTTGTATGAGAGATAACGATGGGAGATAACGTGGTGGTTGTATGGGAGATAACGTGGTGGTTGTATGAGAGATAACGTGGTGGTTGTATGAGAGATAACGTGGTGGTTGTATGAGAGATAACGTGGTGGTTGTATGGGAGATAACGTGGTGGTTGTATGGGAGATAACGTGGTGGTTGTATGGGATATAACGTGGTGGTTGTATGGGTAACATGGTGGTTGTATGAGAGATAACGTGGTGGTTGTATGGGATATAACGTGGTGGTTGTATGGGATATAACGTGGTGGTTGTATGGGAGATAACTTGGTGGTTGTATGAGAGATAACGTGATGGTTGTATGAGAGATAACGTGGTGGTTGTATGAGAGATAACGTGGTGGTTGTATGAGAGATAACGTGGTGGTTGTATGAGAGATAACGTGGTGGTTGTATGAGAGATAACGTGGTGGTTGTATGAGAGATAACGTGGTGGGTGGTTGTATGGGAGATAACGTGGTGGTTGTATGGGTAACATGGTGGTTGTATGGGAGATAACGTGGTGGTTGTATGGGATATAACGTGGTGGTTGTATGGGAGATAACGTGGTGGTTGTATGAGAGATAACGTGGTGGTTGTATGGGTAACATGGTGGTTGTATGGGAGATAACGTGGTGGTTGTATGGGATATAACGTGGTGGTTGTATGGGAGATAACTTGGTGGTTGTATGAGAGATAACGTGATGGTTGTATGGGAGATAACGTGGTGGTTGTATGAGAGATAACGTGGTGGTTGTATGAGAGATAACGTGGTGGTTGTATGAGAGATAACGTGATGGTTGTATGAGAGATAACGTGGTGGTTGTATGAGAGATAACGTGGTGGTTGTATGAGAGATAACGTGGTGGTTGTATGAGAGATAACGTGGTGGTTGTATGAGAGATAACGTGGTGGTTGTATGGGATATAACGATGGGAGATAACGTGGTGGTTGTATGAGAGATAACGTGGTGGGTGGTTGTATGGGAGATAATGTGATGGTTGTATGGGAGATAACGTGATGGTTGTATGAGAGATAACGTGGTGGTTGTATGAGAGATAACGTGGTGGTTGTATGAGAGATAACGTGGTGGTTGTATGGGAGATAACGTGGTGGTTGTATGAGAGATAACGTGGTGGGTGGTTGTATGGGATATAACGTGGTGGTTGTATGGGATATAACGTGATGGTTGTATGAGAGATAACGTGGTGGTTGTATGGGAGATAACGTGGTGGTTGTATGAGAGATAACGTGGTGGTTGTATGAGAGATAACGTGGTTTTTGTATGAGAGATAACGTGGTGGTTGTATGAGAGATAACGTGGTGGTTGTATGAGAGATAACGTGGTGGTTGTATGAGAGATAACGTGGTGGTTGTATGAGAGATAACGTGGTGGGTGGTTGTATGGGATATAACGTGGTGGTTGTATGGGAGATAATATATGAGAGATAACGTGGTGGTTGTATGAGAGATAACGTGGTGGTTGTATGAGAGATAACGTGGTGGGTGGTTGTATGGGATATAACGTGGTGGTTGTATGGGAGATAACGTGATGGTTGTATGAGAGATAACGTGGTGGTTGTATGAGAGATAACGTGGTGGGTGGTTGTATGAGAGATAACGTGGTGGTTCTATGAGAGATAACGTGGTGGTTGTATGAGAGATAACGTGGTGGTTGTATGAGAGATAACGTGGTGGTTGTATGAGAGATAACGTGGTGGTTGTATGAGAGATAACGTGGTGGTTATTTTTTTTCTCTCCTTATAATTAATTGTGACAATTAGATAATTAGTAATTGGAAGCAAATACTATCGAACCCTTTCAAACTACTACCAGATATTAAATGCCGCTGGTTCCAATACCGTATAATAACTAGGATCATCGGAACAAATAAACTACTGAAAAACATGCGCATAGTAACAGATGGATCATGCCAGAGATGTCATGCAAACGACGAAACTATTATTCACATTTTCTACGATTGTCCCATGGTAAAGTCTTTTTTAAAAGACGTTGAAGCTTGGTTCGCAAAATCCGGTATATATATTTCCACATCAAAGGAAAGTTTGCTCCTACCACCCACAGCAGGCAACAAAAACAAAATAACTACCACACTGATCACACTATTGAAGTACTATATCTATAAAACAAAGTTCACCCCAGATGTCTTGTCTTTAAAGTAACTTATTTTGGAAATTAAGAATAATGTAGAATTGAACGGATTATAGCACTTACCAACGACCATATCCACGAATTCGACTATGAGTTGTATACAGTTACGATAGCAGTCAACGAAATGTAGTAATCATATGAATAGTGTACGAATGAGCCAATGTCTCTCGCTAGATTTTTGTTTACATGCAAAAAGAACACGATACAGTGATACGAATAATACATTTATCTATCTATTTATCTATCAATCTAACCATACCATACTATTTTACTTCAACTAACTTCTTGATTTATTTTACTTCATGTCATTAGATGCAACGCATGAGAATAGTCCACTAAGTTAACTATTAAAAGAGCATACCACATATACGAATTTATCGTGAAAACAAATGAGCACCCACCCCCCCCCCCCACCACCCATGCACCCAACCCCTTCTTTATATTTCTGATTTATATTTCTGATTGATATTATCATGTTAACACATGTGTCAATATACTTTATGAACGCATTGCTATATGTTTTTGTATCTTGAAGTTAATATGTAAATAAAGATATTAAAAAAGAAAAGAAAAAAAGATAGAAGGTTATTTGTATCATCACGTGTAGACATTAACGATTGCTCCCCCAATGATGTCGGCTGTGTGTTTCATAATGACTTAAAATTAATATCGTCTGCGTGTCGGAACGAATAGGAGGCCGTTGATGACAGTATCCGGCAGGGGGGCGCTGATCACAGTCTCCGGTAGGTGGATGATGACAGTATCCGACAGGGGGACGCTGATCACAGTCTCCGGTAGGTGGACGGTGACGACAGTTTCCGGTATTCCCGGATACATTCAGTCGACTGTGAAGATCCATCATCGTCATCATTATTGCCTAACATCTATAAAAACCCACTACAGTAATACAAATTGCGCATATATATTGGACATATTAGACTACGGTAATGAATTCATTCTGCATATACAGTATTCCAAATGAGTTGACTGTGAAAGGGATGGTGTCGCCCACGTGTGCATAGACCATTTCTACTTCACTGAAAGTACACACAATCACGACATTAACATCCTGAAAGAAGTCTTACACAGTTTGTTTCAGTTTACTACATATCGCCCCAATCTCGACCCAATGCACCCCTGTAATAATATTAGTCTAAAAATAAAGGGCGCGTCATCGTGACCTGCACGTGAAGAACATGGGTTTGTCAACTGATGACATGTCCCCATAGTTTGTCCTGTTGGAAAGCCGAATAGTGAAGAGCTTGTTGTGAGAAGTGCCGTACCAATCAGATTCAATGTCACAAAACAAGACTTGGCACATGTTTTCCATATACCTTACTCGTATTTAAACTCGCGCAGTACTATTTTTTCGCTCAGTTTTGAATTCGCGCACTTTGAATTCGCACACCTAGCTGCGCGAATTCAAAACTGACAAACTATTTTCGCAGAATGCTTGAATCTTATGACAGTTTCAGATACGTGACTACGTGTGCATATTAAACACCATCACGATGGCTTTACATCATGTTTAATTTAACATAACTGCACCATCAGTATGTTGTAAAGACGGATGTTGATATGCTCCAAATAAGTATTCTGATATTGAAATAGTTATAAACATAATTGAAATGAACTTGAAAGTACCTCAACCGCGTATAGAAAACGTATACATCAGAATAGTTATAACATAATTGAAAAGAACTTGAAAGTACCTCAACCGCGAATAGAAAACGTATACTTCAGAACAAATCAAACCTTGGCTGTGGTTTGTGTTGACATAACTAACTCAGACTGTTTGGTCACGGTGTCACTCCAGCGTTGTGAATCGCGGGCGTGCTCTCATTCATCTTCAGTCTGCAATATCTGTATTGCTTACAATTATTTTACCATCAATGATGTTACCACGATGTGTTGCTTTATAATTATGTCATACCTATCAGTAATGGTTTTGATGTTGGTTGTCCGCATGTAAAGTATAGTCCTACACGCCTAATATTCGGAATGTCGTCCAACCTTCGGTAATGTATAGTATGTAACTCATCAACACATAGCCTTCCCTGAGTCGTACTATTTTTCGCTCAATTTTAAATTCACACACCAACGGATGCGCGAAAAATAGTACTGCGCGAATTTAAATACGAGTAAGGTATAGTAATGCCCTAAATAATCGACTCCTTAACAACAGCAGATTTATGGGTAACTTTTCAGGGTTTAGTCGGAAATATGACTAAATCCTGAAAAGTAACCCATAATTCTGCTGTGGTTAAAGAGTCGATTACTTAGGGCATAGTGAACAAGGATTATCATAGTGATGATTTCAACAAAGACAACAGCGATGTATTGAACGTTTAGTAATAATTGCATTGCTTGGCATTGTCAACGAAAGTGCTATGCTCCTCAGTTCCCAAACAATTTGAAGGTGGCACTGATCAATATAATTATACCAGAATCATTAATCGGCTAATCGAAACCCTATACGAATTGGTGACATTTCGTATTAGGCATATATGGGTTCGCTGTGCAAACATTGCACCAGTTGCCAATTGCCTCCCTGAATTATGATCAGATCATCACATATGATTCCCTTGCTACATGTATATGTGTAAATGGCGCCTTTGAACTTCAAGATAACGCCAATTGTTCCTGTTGTTAAACTCTAACTTTCCTCATATCGCTGTATTTAATTGATTTGACTTATTATATAAGGTTCAGTTTGTAAATGCGAATTTGATTGGTCGCTATCACAACTAGCAACAACCAACTAGCAATTAACAAATAGCAACAAGCATGCCCCCTTTATAGCTAACGATCGTCGTATTGTACTGTATGGTACTCGCAAAATGCATATAGGTAGCGCCATCTTGATCCAGATATAACATTGCCAATTTGCCATGCTCGAGTCAATGGCACCGAATGTGTGCTATCCGAGCACACGTATACCCACGGTGTCAGTTTCGCTGAAATGGTCATTGTCACCCTGTTTTGTTCCGTTGGGTACCCAGCTTTTTAAAACTTTCAGTTGGGTACCCAGCTTTTAGAAAATTTACATTTGGGTACCCAGCTTCATGAGTAGTCAATCTGCAGCACATATGTCATATGCATACAATTCTTCTCCGCTATTATTTTCAAGCATCATGATGAATAGACATCATAATTCATATATAAACACATTTAACAGGTTCATTTCGCAATCAACAGATGGCAATCACTAATTAAATCACGCTCCGTTTGAGATTTCATAAAGCTGGGTACCCAAATGTAAATTTTACAAAAGCTGGGTACCCAACTGAAAATTAAAAAAAGCTGGGTACCCAACTGAACGAAAGGAGGTGACAGTGACCATTTCAGCGTCAGTTTCTCCTAAATTATATATGTTAAATATTATTTCAATGCAGTTGACATATATGTACTGATTGCAGTCGACATACTTGCGTTCTTCTTATTTCCTTCACATATTTTGTCCAATGGTTTTAACCTGATTTTAATTATATTCTTCAGTATTTGTTCGGCAATAATTTTCGGTACTAAATGTTCTTGAACAGCAGTATTTTTGTATTAATGTGTAATAGGAATACCATTCGGAAAATGAACCATAAGAAAGTCTGAAACCGTATTATTAATTCATCTCTAACAGACGCTTTGTCTGCCGTTGCATGTAGATTACCCACAGGGGTGGTTTTTCGTGTGTTTGTGTTCATTGCCGATGATGGACTAGCAACTCTGGGGCACACTGGCTTGATGAAGACTGTTAATATATATAGCTACTTGTAGCATTGATAAAATGTCAGGGGTTGCGCCAGGATTTCCCGACGCAGGGGCACGAACTCCGACAGGTGGGGGTATACTATCGCAGATTTTTCCGACGGGGAGGGTGTGTGATAACCCATCTCCGACATCTGGTGCCACCCCTGTAAAAAGTACAGGGCTTGAATGAGTTACATTTACGAAATGCCAACTTGGAAATGCCACCAAGTCTTCTCGCGGTCCACAACAGCTTGGGATATCGGTTCGGTGGATGTTGTTTTGGGCCGAGTCCGGTCCCGTCACTCTTCTATAATAGACTTTACGCCCATAATGACTAGGGAGTAAATTATCATGCTTGTATTTCTTCGGATTAGGTCAAATATATAGAGGGCCGTCATGATATATATATCACGATGATATCAAACATGCGTATATCAGAGGTCCATTGCATGTCAAAGCAAAGTATAAACAAGCTTTGTTTTCCATCATAGAATTTTGATTTGTCGCAATATCAGAACATGTATGTAAACGATATATCACCACTTAACCCTTTTCTAATAAATATATCATTTTGAAGACATTAATTGCGGACAAGTCTGATGATTAATCACATTCAGGGCCTCACGTGTAAATGTAGTACGTCTTATCAAGTCTGTTATACATGTTATACCTGGAATCGGGATTTATAAACAATGCGTTGTTGTTGTAATTATGGCCCGGATGAGATCAGCTAATTAGAATGTTTCAAAAGCGACCACAGCTAGTAGACGGCGACGAAGGAGTGGTGGAAAACAGTGAATTATCATGGATCTTTGCAAACCATTATCCCCAAAATGGAGGTCTTCTGCTCCATTTAAGCTAATACCGCGATGCAGTAATTTAAAGATGAATAATCCGCTTAAACGCCCCCCCAGTTACTATTTATTTGGGGTAAAACTATTTTGATTCGAGTCGAGGAACCCACCTTTATATCAAAGCTCAGTTATTAGAGTTATTAGATTTTTGAAATATATTATTTGTCACCATCAGGAATTATTAGTGGCCCAGTAACAAGTCGACGAGCCGACGATCTCGGACCAAATTGCGGATGAACATTGATAACTCTAAAATCAAGAGGCTTTCTTTTGAGAATACGGCCAAAGTTCGTCGAACGGGCAATTTTATATTATAGTTGACAATTGAGCATTATTTTTGGGCAATTACTCGATTCTGATAACTGAAGCGGCATTTCGAAAAATGTTGGTGTTGTTGTTGGAATCTGATTATATGGGGACCACCAAATCGGATTGAGTACCTTTAAGGAGCCTAGTGTTCCATTGATTCCGTTCCGGCGCATAAAGAAAACATTAAAAGGTAAAGTAAAGAGTGCCCATTCATTAACTTGTTCTTATTGTGGAACAAGCGTTGCATGCGATATGATGTTAACTTTGTCACATTACACAGATCATCACAATTATACCGACGTCAAACGACAAACTATATTTCCGGACGCGCGTGACCCATCGATATCTGACTCACATATTAGTGTGCGCACTGTTTGTGTTTCCGATATACGCAGTGCCGTGGCTAGCGGTTGTTGTGCTCAACTGCAGCCCCTCAAACATGCAGACTGGGACTTCCGAGACCCCTTGTGTCGGAATTTTCAAACTGATGGCGCAACTTTTCAACTGTTGGAATTTCCAACATTTCATGTTGGAAGTTTTCCAACTCTCGATAATTTTTAGCCGAAAATGTTAAGAAAATGTTCGAATTTTTGTCTAAAAACAACATAATGCAAAATCAGAATGAGTTATGAATATAAAATTCGTTTCTTCTGTGGACCTTTATCACGTTGTTCGTGATTGAAATGCACCTAACATGTAGTGGTGCGCATGTTTGTATCTAACCGGCGATCAACAATAGTCAAATCCCATTGATTGGATAATCCTATATACAGCCAATTACATCGGTGATGTGTCTCCGATCGACGACCACAGACAGCCTCGCGTTGAGCGTCGCCCGGTATAAACTATAACTGGACTATATATGAGCCTAGGTGATATATATCGCATCTGCTATCTTCATATATACAGCGCTATACGTTGTCAAATCCCATTGATTTGATAATCCTATATATCGCCGCGACGAGATCGACCACAGATAACTTCGCCCGGTATAAACTATACCTGGACTATATATGAGCCCATGTGGTTTATTTCGCAGCAGGCTAAATATATCTTCGATCTTCACTATCGTTATACGTTGTCACATTCCCTTGATTTGATAACCCTATATACCGCGGCGATGAGATCGACCACAGATACCATGGGAATTGAGTCTTATTATACAGAATTGAATTGAATTGTTTATTAGCAAAGTCAACATCTAAGTTGCAACATGCCATACAACTTATTTACACAACATTATACAAACAATACACAACATACATATATATCAATAAATGAGTTCATCATATTATATGATATTGATAATAAATACAAATAATGCTAATACATTTGGGAATATGTTTTCTGAAATGGTTTCATATAATATTTACATTATATATAATATAATGTAATACTTGCTTCATAGTAACTTTATAAATGCTAATTTTAAGAAAATGCTCACTCTTTTCAATATACTTATGTTAACCCTTTACCCAACAGTCGGAATTCGGGATTTTTTTTACCCTGTGCCAATGCATTCTCTTATATATGCGAGTCGACCATAGGTCGCCTCGCATATATAAGAGAATGCATTGGCTTAACACATTAAAAATTATAAAATTGTTAAAGAATGTAAGCCAAGAATGTAGGCCAATGCATTCTCTTATATATGCGAGGCGACCTATGGTCGACTCGCATATATAAGAGAATGCATTGGCACAGGGCATAACTGTAACTATCACAATGTGGTCAAGGAGCCGGTTCCAATGATATCCATATTTGTATGGTTCTGTTGAGACAGACCGAAGATATTTTAGGCTGTTGAAGCTTTATTTGGCCGGTTTTGGCCGGTTTGTTGGGTAAAGGGTTAAGCAGTGACAGCAGTTTATACAAATAAACCAGACTGGTGAATATGACTGCAGAAGAAAAACATCGCCATCGCAACTGAGAAACGCGTTATATATCTGGGGGCAATAGATGATGCCTCTACTGAGTTGACACTCGTGGATCAGGTCACTTTACTGAACAAGGTACCACATGCTAGGCGTGGTATATCATTTACACTCACGGTGGGGAATCAAGTTGTTTCGAGGGTGAGTACCACGATTTCAAAATGGCCGAGGCAAGCACAAACGCACAGCAACATACTATATGAGGAACGGATACAAAACATATAACATTTTGATGTTACGAGCATGCTAGTTGATAGCTTATGAGTTCCGAAATACTCAGTAGTTGTCTATAACATCCTGACCAAAGTTGCCGGTCGGAGGTTCGTGGAATACACCAGTCCATACATCTATAGGAGAATCCTTCGACTGACAACTTTGGTGAGAATGTTATAGCAAACAATTCTGCGTTGGGACACATGCAAAACGATGTATCAGCTTGTCTGACAATATGATGTGCTCGTAGCTGCCAAAATACTATGTAATATGTCTTATCGTATTACCCATTTCCTCGTTTCTGGTCGCGTTGCGAACGCCTCGGCCATTTTGAATGCGTGATACTCATCAAGTCGAAACTACGTGATTCCACGCCGTGACAGTACACTGGCGCCAAACAACTCGAGAACAGCTGTTTCTGTACTGAAATTGGGAAAGATTGCTATGCTATAACTGATAATTACAGGTGAAAAACATTTGACATCGACGCAAACATTTCTCATCCGAGTTTGTGAGTTCTGACACTAGCTTCATTGACACACATGCTGTTAACGCGCGTGTGAATATAGTTCCCACCATAGCATAAAGCCCACTTGTACTCGAATCTTACGATGGCGTGTTATGTAGTTTAGCGGGTACAGGGGATACAGGGGTATCCTATAACTTCTCTGTGGTAGGGTTTGGACAATCGGGTACTGAGCAAACAACCCATGCACGTATAGATATCTATACGAACCGACATCCCACACAATATACATGCTCGAGTGACCCTTGCTATACTAATGTGAAATATATACATGTATGCGAGCGATGTTGTCATGTTGAATAATGATTAACCATTTACCCAACAAACCGGCCAAAACCGGCCAAATAAAGCTTCAACAGCCTAAAATATCTTCGGTCTGTCTCAATAGAACCATACAAATATGGATATCATTGGAACCGGCTCCTTGACCACATTGTGATAGTTACAGGTATGCCCTGTGCCAATGCATTCTCTTATATATGCGAGTTGACCATAGGTCGACTCGCATATATAAGAGAATGCATTGGCACAGGGCCCTTCTGTTGAATAATGATTAAGGCTATATCTTCAGTCAATTTAAGCTGTTATGGTATGTTTAGGCATTCCTGTATAAATTAGGTTTTTGTTTGCGTCAATTTATGTATTTGTATATATGTTTACACTTTATTGTGAGTTTGTATCTAACTCTTCAATTATGGACCGCAAAGGAAATGTTCAGATAATATGTTCAACAAATTTATTGAACTTATTATCTAACACTTCCCTCAACAATTAAGGCTCCTTCTGTAATTTTATTTATTTGTCGTCTGCTGTTATCACCTTAACATCCCTCCGAATGAATAATAGATCATTCCAATGTAAATCTTTTAAATGAAAATTCATTCAGTTCAGAAAGGGTTAAACGTACGTTTGGCTATTGTTGCATGGGTATCGACCTTCTCGTTTATAGTGCAATTTGACGCAAAATCATGCAATATGGCGCAAACTTATGCAATATGACGCAAAATCATGAAATATGGCACAAACTCATGTAATATGACGCAAAATCATGCAATATGGCGCAAACTCATGCAATTTGACGCAAAATCATGTAACATGGCGCCAACTCATGCAATATGACGCAAAATCATGCAATATGGCGCAAACTCATGCAATATGACGCAAAATCATGCAATATGGCGCAAACTCATGCAATTTGACGCAAAATCATGCAATATGGTGCAAACTCACGCAACATGACGCAAAATCATGCAAAATGGCGCAAACTCATGCAATTTGACGCAAAATCATGCAATATGGCGCAAACTGATGCAATATGACGCAAAATCATGCAATATGGTGCAAACTCATGCAATTTGACGCAAAATCATGCAATATGGCACAAAATCATGCAATATGCCGCAAAATCATGCAATATGGCGCAAACTCATGCAATATGACGCAAAATCATGCAATATGGTGCAAACTCACGCAACATGACGCAAAATCATGCAAAATGGCGCAAACTCATGCCATTTGGCGCAGACTCATGCAATATGACTATAATTGGTTATATTTACACACTAAGTGTTGTCATCACTAAATCCAGCATTCTGATTGGTCGGCGCCCACGTGGCTAGTTGCAGTTATTTATCGGTGAATGCGCATCGCCTAATAACACCAAGCTAATAACACCATCGATACGTCATTAGGTTTGGAAAGACGAACGCGTAATGCTTTGGGCGCATTTTGAATCGCGCAGGATTGACTTAATACATCATCGGGTTTCAACATGAAGATAAATTGTTCCTATTAACTTTTGCCAAGGGTGCTATTGGGTATTTTGGGCTGATCTTGTCACGATACACTTTTCGATTTAAATATATTTACAAAAGTGGCTTTTTCGCTAAATGTATATAAATATAAGGATTAACTGTCATGTGGACTATTTTTATGGAGATGTAACGGTGAGGTAAGTGGACATAACTTGTATGTAAAACCCTTCGGGTTTTACACAAGTTATGTCCACTTACCTCACCGTTACATCTCCATAAAAACAGTCCACATGACAGTTAATCCTTATATAAATTAGTAATCGGTTGATAGTGGACCATCCACCATCGCCGAAAGAAATTGTCAAAATAATGCAGATAAAAGAGGAGAAATTGACATGATTGTAGAGCGATTCGACATTTAAAGTCACCACGTCTTGTCAGGGACGTGGTGTCAAGGAGAGTTTAGGGGAGGGGGTGTTACTACCACCCAAACTTTGGTTTGAAATGTCATGCCTGCCACAGTTTCAATCCGAAAATATGTTTAATTTTTTTTATTTGATTTGATTTTCCAACCAGTCACGTGATCAATGGGGGAATTTCTAGTTGTTTGACCAACGGTCGCATATTTTCCCCAGTTTTTGCAAATTTTTCAAACCTTAATGGAGTGTCAGGTTGGAAATTTCGAACAATTTGAATACTCGAGGCACAAGTTGAAACTTGAAACACCAACCCAAAGGGTGGAAACAGAATTTCGCGCGAACTTGGTCTGATTGCAAGTGGCCAGTGCGATGCTGTTGTAAATTTCAAGTTTGTCACACCCGAAAGACATCTAGCAATATCCCTGTAGAACATCCAGCGTTGATGAAATAAATGGCTGACACAACGCAAATGAAAGGGTAGGACTGTACTCGGTCATCATTTTATAAGTCATCGCATCATGTGGCACTCGATCACGACTCCTAACGAGAAAAGACCATAATCTGTGCGATTTAAACTCTTCCGTCATATGAGCAGACGTTGGTAAGAGGCTCAGTCAGATTCTAGACGACGGAAGCTCAGTAAATCCGGTAGCACGCGATGAACCAACGGCGACAAAACTATCTGACACGATATCACACCTACGGGTCGCCTGCTGCCACATAACATCTGGGGCACTGTCCTCCCACCAAATCACGCATACGGCCTGCTTCCGCTGGTGACTTTCTTCCCATGATTCATTCTCGAGTGTAATATCTCGCATGTCATGCATTTTATAGACGCAGCTATCTCACATTTTTATTTAAAGATACGGGCGGCGTTGGCGGTGGGTATGCTGTTAAAATATTCACCTCCGTCAAAAACCTCCATAAACAGAAATAATAGTAAAATATAGACAGACTTTGTTCTTATACCAATCAGAAATATGGCATAAACAGTATGTTAATGTCAAATGTTTTTACTTTGTTATCTAAACACAAGCAAAAACGTTACAGAACCAGGCTTTTGTTAGATCCGGATATGGTAAACACATTTGTTACTGTTTTCCTGATATGGAAATAATAAAGAGCGTTTATATCATTTGTGTGTGATTAACCAATAGAGAATTGCGCTGTGTTATGTAAACAGATGCAAAACTTCTGTAACACGATCAGGCTATATATTTGGCATATGAACAAAACTATATATATTTTAATATTCCTTCTGTTGATGGCGATTTGAACAAATATGAATATTTCTGCAACGAACGCAGCTCAGAAAGTTTGCCAAATAATCTACCTTCGAATTATAGTTGATGGTTGCGCGTTAAACGGAAATGACTCATTCGAGCTTCCAAATTTTGTCTACGTAATTTGGAGGGACGGATACGATATGTCGATAAATACACGAAATATTGATATACCGGCTTCATATGCTCTGAAAAAACACTTGCCAAAGTCACAGCCATTTTCCAGCCATTTAAAATGTATCGTCAGAGCGATCTTTCCAATGAATTGCTATGATGGTGGTGGGTCCTGCTGAATTGCTATGATGCTGGCGGGTCCTGTTGAATTGCTATGGTGCTGGTGGGTCCCAATGAATTGCTATGATGGTGGTGGGTCCTGCTGAATTTCTATAATGATGGTGGGTCCTGATGAATTGCTATGGTGCTGGTGGGTTCTGCTGATTTGATATGATGCTGGTGGGCTCTGTTGATATTGATATGATGCTGGTGTGTCCTGCTGAATTGCTATGATGCTGGTGGGTCCCGCTGAATTGCTATGATGCTGGTGGATCCTGCTGAATTGCTATGATGCTGGTGGGTCCCAATGAATTGCTATGGTGCTGGTGGGTCCTGCTGAATTGCTATGGTGCTGCAATGGCAAACTGATTCTGTTAAGAAAAAGTAGAGTTTGTTTTTCTAAAGTTGTCATTTTTGCGGTTTTCGGATAATCTGATCATATCCAGGAAAAGCCATTATGTGTATCAAACATTCAAAAACATATATATTGCGAAATATTTTAATACTGGTTGTATTTATTAGTTCTTGCAAATCGATTATAATCAAGATTGCTATTCACGTCGTTTTGCAATCACCAGTGCAGCCATTATGACTTTTTTCACAAAATATATTGAATGTTGAATATTTCATACAGGCACTGGTGTTTTTTCAAATCACTCGGATTAGTTAAACACGGCAATAATCGCAACAGAAATAATGGTACTTTTTCGTAACGTCACCCGTTTGCCATACCAGTATCATGGCAATTCAATGGGACCCTACCAACCTCAACCAGGACCACATGGCGAGGAGTAATCGTCGCAATATACTGACATTTACCATTAGACGCTACAAACCACACGGTGGACGAAATTATAAAATGGGACTCGAAAATAATACCGGACGCCATTGAGTTGATTACATGGTTAGATCGTGAAATTGGTCTGACATTGAAGTCCTACAACTGACAGAGGATTTTAGTGCAAGATATATAATGACTCATTTATACTACAACAATTGGGAGTGTTACGTTAAGGTGGCGAACAGTCGGTTATCTCATCATTGATAGTTATGGAAAAGGTTTTAAAAACTAAATCGTCCAGAACTGAACCCACAACTTCAAACTAGTTGATTAAATGAAAAGCTACATCACTTAACTAGCACAATCAATGCATCAGTTTATGTGGACAGTTACTATTGACGCAATTTGTTACGGTACTTTTTTGTAACGACATTAGTTTGCCCTACCGACATCATATCAATTCAGCAGTACCCCCAACATCATAGAACACTAGCATGACCACTTGACTTGGGGTGAAATCATCGCGGTGGGAGATCGTGATCAATCGCAGGGTAACTATAGTCTGTTGATAAATTCTGCACAGCACCGAGAGTGGATGTTACGTACGGATGTTGCGTACTTAATTAATGCTGTCTTTAGTTCGTGTCTCATTGCCAACTAAATAAATTGCTGTCTTATGTTACACGAATTCGTTTTGTTTTTTCGCCTGCTTTGGTTCCTGCGCGGCGAAGCAATCGAAATAATCTAAATTATTTAGGCTCCTTCGCCACGAAGGAACCGAAGGAAGCGAAAATATCAAACGACGAAAGCGAAAAAAACGTCATTGTTATTTCGCATGCTTCGCGAAGTATCCAAAGCAAGCGAAGGAACCGCCGAAACCCAACAACAACAACAACAACAACCAAGAAATAAGTTTTTCTTGGTTGTTGTTGTTGTTGGGTTTGGGTGGTTGGATACTTCGCGAAGCATGCGAAGGAACCGCCGAAAGCGAAAAAAAAAAACCAAACGAAGCAAGCGAAAAAAAAACAAACAAACGAAGCAAGCGAAACAACAATGATGTTTTTTCGCTTTCGTCGTTTGATTTTTTCGCTTGCTTCGATTTATTTTTTCGCCTCCTACGGTTCCTTCGCCGCGAAGGAACCGAAGCAAGCGAAAAAAAAAAACAACCAAAAACAAACGGAGGAAGCGAAAACAGTATGTGACGGAAACTATACTATTGTCATTTCTGCGAGGGTTGACAGTTGACGTGAACGGTATTTATCCATGCATATAAATCAACATGTACAATATAAAATATGATGTATGAATATTAAGTGTAATGGGGAGATCCGACAACAATCACAAAGCTTATGGTGGTTCTTTCTGGTCGCGTGTGAATAAGCCCACAAGGTGAGAGTTTTAGAAGATCGTTATTAGGTAATTATATTAATATTATACATGTCTATTTGTGGGCTTAACGATAGATATATCAAAATAAGATTGGTTTCATATGGAGTAATAGAAAGAAATGGACTGAAAGAACATTTATAGTATAGCGGGTATGCACTATAGAGAAGAGTGTTGGTGGTATATCAAATGTTTGAACGAGTCTGATATGCAGTACAGGAAGAGAGGTGGATCACTTAGCAAACATTTTGCTAAAATTTAGAACCGCAAATATAAAACTGCCTGTCGAATATACAAGATGGAAATCTAAATCTGTGGATAATGGTGACAAAACCTGTGATATTTGCGGTGATGGCACGGGTGATGAATACCATTTTATTATTATTTGCAAATAACTACAGATAATTCGAGCAGACTATATCCCGAAATATTACTGGGAGAATCCTACGAAAGAAAAATTCGAAAGACTATTATCTTTGGAAAATCAACTATTACTGGAAAAGTTAGTATTTTTATCAAATTGGCATCAAAAAAATTAAAATATGACTGAGCCGATTATTCCAAATTGAAAAACGTGTGATTAGGTGCATTATTTGTATCCGTGAATAATTATTTCAGGCAAAATATTATGATAATGATATTATAAAGGATTAAATTATAATATAATATATATAAGATATTATAATACATATTACGATATATCTATACATTTATCATATTATATATTAATATATGTATGATTGTGTAACAATTGTTTTTTTGTGACCTATTGTAAATATTGTATATATGTTATAGCATGTTTCGCCTTAATTGACGACTTTGCAATAAACAATCACAATCAGTGTAAACGATAAGCTATACATGCACTAATTGCTTTGGATTTTCACTGATTTTGTGTTTAGGTGTCTTTGATATTTCGCATCCGAGGCATAATTTCACCCATACAGAGCCCCAGACAAACATGAGCAGACGACACTCTTCTATATGCTTCTATATATGTGTGGGGCTCCCTGCAGGGTAATGGATGTTTTATTTATTTTATGTCCTAAAAATTGTAAGAAACATTTATTTAAAAAAAATGATAAAAAATTGTTAGGCCAATGCATTCTCTTATATATGCGAGGCGACCTATGGTCGACTCGCATATATAAGAGAATGCATTGGCACAGGGTAAAAAAATCCCATGCAGTTGGATTTGTATGAATATTTATTTTAAGTCGAAGACTTTCAGCCACCTGGCCTTCCTCTACGATAATTTAATACGAATTTATACATGTCGGCATTCATACACATATTACATTAATATATTCATACACCGATCTTCTCGCAAAAGCCTTAACTGTTTTGTACTGTTTGTATTTATGTACAATATTCTAACGGACAGATCGTCACACCCATTGTTCATTCATCCGAAATGGAGAATATTATCAACAGTAACATTAATAATTCTATTTCTCACGCCATTTTGGTTGATTGAAATCGCCCTTCGCTTTGTGATCGAAATATTATATGTATCTTTTGGTTAGAATAATGTATTCTCGGAAAACCTTCATGTTATCTTCCTCCAATTGTTCATTAGAAATATGTAGTATACAGATGGCGATGTTACATATATAAGATAAAAAGTTGAACAGTTTATCACCACACTGCCACCTTAACCCTTTCAGTGCCAAGTCCGATTTTTGTATCAACCCATATTTCCTTGATCATTTTTCAAATTTATTGATTATAATAATGTGATATATTGATGGAAAGAGCTCTTTCCATCAATGTATCACATTATTATAATCAATACATTTGAAAAATGATCAAGGAAATATGGGTTGATACAAAAATCGGACTTGGCACTGAAAGGGTTAAAGGACATTAGTTGCGTGGTCATCTCACGTATATTTGAAGCATCAGTTCGATCGCCTCGTGTCCTATATATCAGATTTAATTTCCGCGGGTTCTCTGTAAACAACTCCATTACAACTGACGTCAATTTCGCATCCGCTTCACAATTGTAAATTAAGATATCTAGCTCAGATAAAATTATGATAGTTTCCTTTTTGTTCAATCTAACTTTGTTATGTTGTTTTCATTTCGTGGGCGTTCCATATAAAAGGTGCTGATGTGACCGATATGGCTTCAATTTGGTTCCCGCTTTTGTCGTGGACATATTCAATAAACTATATATCATAATCAATACCTAACCAGACCAATCTACTTAGGCACTGTGTCACAACTAAGTGGCATTTCGGTTTATAAAGCCTAGCAGTGGAATTCAGGTCACGTACGTAAGTGGGGATAGACACTTTTGATGGGTGGAATACTTTCAAGTTAGCACTGTAGATCTCATAGCCATTATCCTTTTATGTTTGGCTTACTAAAGGTACTCCATCCTATCAGACGCTCCTAAATTACTATTCTGTTCCCAGAAGCACAGTGTTATTGCTGTTCCATATTTACAAATACGTATGGAACGTACGTTCCATACGCATCTCGTTGACGTAAAATGACGTACATGACGTTCGCCTCAGCCTTGAAACCGGAACTATAAAATAAAAGCACCATCACACATGACAAAACACGCCCTCTTTGTGCCTAAATAAACCTTCTAAGCCTGTATTTTTAATGCACGGGTTCAAGGACGCGAAGCGTGTAATAAACACAGAACGACACGATGTGTTAGTCGATACGGCACTCGTGCTGTCGCGGAAGTATAGAACTCGAGGCACAAGCGACTGTCGTACTATCCTTCCGCGACAACACGAGTGCCGTATCGACAAACCCATTTACACATCGTGTCGTTCTGTGTATTTATTTGGCTTCCGGCGTAAAACATATTTGATTCGAGTCGAGGAACCCACCCATCAAAGCTCAGAGTTATTATATATCGATTTTTGAAGTTTATTATTTCTCGAGATGTATTAATATGTGGCCCAGAAACACGTGGTCAAATGGAAGGTCTCGGACAAAATTTCGGATGAAGATGAATCACTCTAAAATCAAGTGGTAATACGGTCAAATTTCGTGATACTTTAGTCATATTTTGTTGAACAAATATTTTGATGCCATAGTTGACAATCGTTTTGTTGCAATAAATATATTCTGATAACTAGAGCGTATTATGAATACATGTTGTTGTATCTTGATGGTATATATATATGTGGACCGTCTGGTCGGATTGAGTACCTTTAATAACGGTAAGTTATCGGTCAGAACATCGCAGACGTTTTATGTCGACAGTACTGTAGACATAGACAGAACACAACACGCATCTGAATCGAGACTCTTTTATCGAATGAGTTGCGGATGGCGCAAGGATATATTTCGCGAGAGCGTAGCTCGAGCGAAATATAAGTTTACGCCGTCCGCAACGAGTTCGATAAAATATTCGAGATTATGATGCAAGTTGTGTTCTGTATTTATTCCACACCGTTCAGTCAGATAAGTTCAATCCATGAATGTCACCTTCATTGTTAATATAACTACCGTTATAGTGATTTAAGTCTGACAAATAACCAGTAATTATTTGGGGGGGGGGGTTTACCGGAAGCGGACGATCGACGAAATGTACGTCATCTTTTTTGGCGACAACGTCAACATGAATAGTTCCAGCTTGTATTCCACTAGAGGTATACACTAATATGTATTCAATGGACGGGATTCCGTTGAATACATGTGACTCACGTCAATGGGTGTGGAATAAAGATACATATACCAACACACACATTAAAGATACCCAGTTGTTTCCAAATCCCATAAAATAATTAGTTCCCACTAAGAGCCCATTAACCTTCTTATGACTGGAGCTTCCTGAAATGTTGCGAAAACCCTGTACCAATGCATTCTCTTATATATAGCCATGCAGTGCATTATATTATTTATGCGAGGCTCTCGCATATAGAAGAGAATGAACTGGTACATGATCTTTAATGCTTCACCAGCGTAGCTCCCGTCATGATTATAGACCAATGCCTGTGTGACCATCAGAAGTGCCTCAAATGTTGTTTGATTGGCATATTTTGTCTTTTCGACATTTAGGCGTTAACTCTGAGTGGCCTTGCAT
Source organism: Siphonodentalium dalli (assembly GCA_032622095.1). Taxonomy (NCBI): domain Eukaryota; kingdom Metazoa; phylum Mollusca; class Scaphopoda; order Gadilida; family Siphonodentaliidae; genus Siphonodentalium; species Siphonodentalium dalli. The sequence continues at coordinate 151,929,091 of CP136068.1, read as the reverse complement.
TTTTTACCCTGTGCCAATGCATTCTCTTATATATGCGAGTCGACCATAGGTCGCCTCGCATATATAAGAGAATGCATTGGCCTAACAATTTTTTACAATTTTAATAATTTTTTCTTGTATTCTTTAACAATTTTATAATTTCACCCATACAGAGCCCCAGACAAACATGAGCAGACGACACTCTTCTATATGCTTCTATGTATGTGTGGGGCTCCCTGCAGGGTAATGGATGTTTTTTATTTTATGTCCTAAAAATTGTAAGAAACATTTATTTTAAAAAAATGATATACAATTGTTAGGCCAATGCATTCTCTTATATATGCGAGGCGACCTATGGTCGACTCGCATATATAAGAGAATGCATTGGCACAGGGTAAAAAAATCCGTTTGTAAGTTCTGTCCTAGAACTATAAAACACAAGTCTTGTAATATGATCGACGTTTCTTTGTAATGTACTAATGTTATAATACACATAAGAATACATTTGTGCTTTATAGCATTCAACTGAATATCTTCTACAAGTGTGTTTCGATGGGCCTAGGTGCTGTTTCGCCTTCCAGCGCTGGCGATAAGGGTTCAAATCCACATGTTTCCATCGTGGACTTTGTAGCTCGAAATCGTTATCTGGTGAAGTTGCCAATTACTCGCCGATGGCCGGTGGTTTGCCGCACATGGTCGGCGAGTTTATCAGCCATTGAAATCACTGTTGGATTAGCCGTAAGTGTGCGGATTGTATCCACCACTAAAACTGGTATCATCGTGACATTGCCTTATACTTGCTGAAAGCGACATTAAACCCCAATCAATCAACCAACAAGTGTGTTTCGTTCATTGTTGATTGGGATTAGATATATGTCTGTAACTCTTAATTTACAACATAACATCGACGAGAAATCTATTTATATGATCTTGTCAGAGAGCCATCAAGTTACTAGGACTCACTTTAATAGGAAACATTAACTCTTTGCATTTTGGGGAGACTGGGGGACCCGAATGTTCCATTTTGAAGTCGATAGTATACTCGATATTCCTAAAGAAGACGCCTACGCTATTAAATTGTCGAGGTTTATAGTACTCGATTTGCCTTGGCTGGTAATTTACAAGAAGTCGCCTACACTATTAGTTTATCGAGGTTTATAGTACTCAATTTACTTGGCTGGTGTTTACAAGAAGACGCCCACACTACTAAATTGTCGATGTGTATAGTACTCGATTTGCCTTGGCTGGTGATTTACCAAGAAATCGCCTACACAAGTAAATTATTGAGGTTTTGTATTAATCGATTTGCATAGTCTGGTGATTTACAAGAAATCGCATACACTATTAAATTGTCGATGTTTATAGTACTCCATTTACCTTGGCTGGTGATATTTACAAGAAATCGCCTACACTATTAAATTGTCGGGGTTTATAGAACTCGATTTGCCTAGTCTGGTGATTTACAAGAAATCGCATACACTAGTAAATTATTGAGGTTTTGTATTAATCGATTTGCATAGTCTGGTGATTTACAAGAAATCGCATACACTATTAAATTGTCGATGTTTATAGTACTCAATTTACCTTGGCTGGTGATATTTACAAGAAATCGCCTACACTATTAAATGGTCGGGGTTTATAGAACTCGATTTGCCTAGTCTGGTGATTTACAAGAAATCGCATACACTAGTAAAATATTGAGGTTTTGTATTAATCGATTTGCATAGTCTGGTGATTTACAAGAAATCGCATACACTATTAAATTGTCGAGGTTTATAGTACTCCATTTACATTGGCTGGTGATATTTACAAGAAGTCGCCTACACTATTAAATTGTCGAGGTTTATAGTAGTACTCGACAGCTTCTGTGCGTCTCAAATCACCGTATTCGTAATTATACAGTATAGGTATGCTTCCATTCTATCTGTCAACAGCTATTTGCGGATACTATTATAGCACATATCGCGACGTAGAAGCATGTCTAGAACCAACAGGAGTTTTACCTCTCTGTCCAGGGGGGGGGGGGGGGGGGGGGGGGGATCGGAACAAATTTCAGGCACGTATGGCATTTTTTCCCTTTCGATCATTTTTTGTACCCACCCACCCCCACCGTCAAATGTTTTTCCGTTTTCGGCAGTTTTTTCCGACCATTTTTTGACACCCACCCCCCCTTTTAACACTAAAACAGAGATTTGCGGGGGGAAATTCACTGTAAACAGCTGTATATGAATTTCTGTGCATACTATTTATCATGGATGTTAACATGGACATGTAAATAGGAATGAGTCATTTTGAGGTCATTCGGCCAAAAAAACATGGCTGCCAGCGGCCATCTTGGATTTCAATATTAGCAACAAAATACAACACGATAACTGCCTGCAGTCAGTTTACAGTTAGAATTACATTATTTCTCTCATTCAAAGTGGGTTTGAAGCCCAACTCATTGCCAAAACACTAAAAAACAAGCAGGATCTTTTTTTTTTAGTTGCGGAAAAAAATTGCTTGTTGGTGGCTTTGGTGGCTTTGTTGGTGGCTTTTTGCGCAGTTCTTTAAGTTTAACGCAGGATACATTACCGAATCCTTGTGACTGTTGTTTGTCAAGCGATAGGAAGACTTCCAACCACAACAATCTATAAACAGGATAATAGTTATCGCGCAGGTTCATACCACGATATCGATGTAAGCGACTCACAGGAATACGGTGATATCTGGCAGATCTCAAGCATCGTTTGCCAATAGGCCAAGAGGAGGCAGGAAACGAGAAGCAGAAATCAGCACGAAACGCACGATATATTCCATTCAATTTATAAACTAGATATACCGTGAAGTGCATGTCTATTTCCAGCATAGACAGCCTATCGTTATAATATTGACAGATAAACATGGATTAAAATACTTGAGTTTGTTCTAAAAACATGTTGGAACATCGCAGTGATGCAAAAATACCCGAGAAAAAATGTTCTGGCAAGTTGTGCAGAACGGAGTGTGGACAGTTTGTATTGAACTCAGCGGTTAATGGTGATGTAAGGCAGGCAGAAGAACAAACATGTCATACTTTAAATATAATTTATTTGAGAAATAAATACACTGCGCATCGGCGTGTATAGTAGAATTTAACACAAAGAAACTGATTGTAATTCGACTGGATACTTTCAACCTGCTATATAATAGCCCAGTTTCTAGCTCTGATTTTCCACCAAACAGTTCTTCTCTTAAAACTATAACATCAAACATGACGTCACTATTGAACGACGACCCATTTTCATTGCCTTTTCTGCAAGTTAAGACTTATTTTTGTTGGCAGCATTTCACTGATTGTACCACATTTGTTTGTTGTACAATTCAGAATATCTAGAATTGTAACACAATACGACGGTCATGTCTCCATGTGAATACAGGATACTGACCAATCAGGAAGAGCCTTGTGTGTAGGTTTAGGCAAGGTCGTATTACAATCGTATATAAATATATTTACAGCCTGTTCTCCTAAAAATCAGCACGTCTTCGGCTTATAATATAATAGTATTTGGTTTTAGATTCATAATCGGCATAGAATCTTGAGTGTTTACCTTTATCGACTCATAATAACTTATTTTATACCATAATTGGCTATCCTACTGTGTGTATAACACCTGTTTTGTAAATTTCATCTTACACCCTACTGTGGGTATAACGATTCCTACTATTGGTATAAATTTCTACTGTTGTGTAAATGTTTCAACGGAACTTTATGTGTTAAAAGTTATACCCATAGTAGAACGACCCGTCATTTGACCTCTGGTGAACTCGCTGTCGAAATTTAGCCCAATTTTTCGTCACGCCCGCTTCGCGAAGTAAATACACAATTTTTCCGACTCAAAACACACTGAAATGCGATAAGTGGTCTAAACACAGAGATATATACTATCCAATTCCATTTACTGGGTTTACTTGTCAAAAAATGACACATTAAAGTTATTTTAAAGATGTTTTATGCTAGGTGCATGCACCGACAAAGTACACGTTTTATACAGGTCGGCGATAGCTGTTGAAAATGTAAACAAAACAAACGCACGTGTTCGTCTGCCTTTCCGTGTTTAAAGCGAACGACGGCTTACATTTTGACAACAACGTATAGATTGTTAATGGTATCTGCAATGTGGGAAATCTGAATGTGTGTTCACATCAGCTGACTGATGCCCAAGAAAGTGGCGGATCACCGAATTTCCTAGAAATATGTATTACTACGCGTGACCCACATTCATGATAGCTTAACATATTTGGGTCACTCGGTGCACATACATGTTAACAGTCACCAACAGAGTAGCAATACATTTACGAAGCGACCGAAGAATAATAATTATGGTATAAACAAAATACACCCATAGTAGCCGAGAATAAAAAAAATTCACCACTCGTGGAATTGTGGTTTTAACCACTCGCCAAATGCTCGTGGTTAAAACCACAATACCACTCGTGGTGAATTTTTTTTATTCTCGGCTACTATGGGTGTATTCTATATATAAATTCGTTATGGGCGGACAATAACACCAATGGACCAACCTTCAACTTACCAGATGTACGTTCTCTATAATCTGTTTCACTGTGGCCGGCGCCATAAAAGGAATAGCGGATATTAGTCCACTATCGGCTTATTTCTGATCAAACAATCCAATATGAACCTATGTGAAAATTATAGGTCGATTATGAACCTATTTGCGTGAGGATATGTTAAAAATGTATACAATTATGATCGAGACACAAGTTATTCCAACTTTTCAAGCCCCCTCTCCCGAATACATGACTTATAAAATAATCCAATATGAACATGTGTGAATATTTAGGTCCAATATGAACCTATTGCACGAGGATATGTTGATTGAGTTTGATTTTATTTGAGAATGAAGCATATCGACCACGATAACGTACCTAAAAAGGTGAGAAATTGTGATTGCGTTTTGTTAAATAGTCTAGATTTTGGGGAATGCCTGACGTAGCGCGCATGCGCGAAGTCAGAAAATACTACACTGAATAATGTCACACATGACCTGCTTGCGATAGGAACAATACATCCGCATCAGCCGGCCGGTGATTAAAACAGACGTATCTTCGGGACCACGACTTGCGGGGTTAAACCAGGCAGCTATTGATGCAAGTTTACTTAAGCGTAAAGTCTAGTTAGCCAAGACGAAGTTAAACTATGGCCGGATTCGTCAGATCTCCTGGTTTAAACCTTTATTGACGGTCAAGCCAAACAGGTCTAAGTGGAGGTTTTTGGTCGTTCGGTGGCTAGCCGATTCTATGTGCATGCAATCAAACTACCCAGTTACCAGGCGGACAAAAAGTATGTCGGTAGCATGATTATTAGCATGCCATGAACTAACGCGAATATGCACACGCTTATAACAACCCTCGTGTGAGAATGTATCAATCGAGACATGATTTATGCCAAGTCGCCACTCTCACATTAGAGACACATGGTCGATAGAATTTATCGATGAGTAGAATTGTTGATGGTGGATCTGAGTGGATGGTTAACCTTAGCAATCAGAAGGGGTGTGCCACGTAATCTACATGTATAGTGTTTGGTAGGTTGAGCGCAGCGGGTAATGGCAGTGTAAATCAGAATGGCAAACATGTCGTATCGAGCATGTTGTTTTACAAGTGAACACCGAGGGCAGGAACGTGGCGACAGGGATTGGACTGTCAACCCCCACAACTTTTGTCAACATTTTCCACAGTTGGAAATTTCATGCCTCACACGCAATTTGTTTGAAATTTACACAACATATAGCTTGAAATTGTTCTCATTGATTGATTTTCCAACCAATAATTAGTGAGGAATGTGTTGTTTAGACCAAGAGTAGCATATTTATCTATATTTAATCCAAAGTTTGGACTGAAATTTCTATCTGTTGGACATTTTCTAATCTTAGGCTGGGGTGTCAGCTTGGAAATTTCCAACACAATGCGGGGGCGGGTGGGGTGGGGGTTACAGCGGGATTTTCACGAACCTTGGGTTTAGATCGGCATCAAGGGGTACAGTTGGAAATTCCGAAGTGAACACACCCCTCTATAGACACGTCCCTGACTGAGGGACGGCGGGCGTATCTGTAGTTCTGTAAAACTTCTGCGCTCGTCAGCGAAAGACACTCGCTCTTGAGCTATCGACAAGATTAAATGTTTTAATGTTTTAATGTTCTTGAAATTAAGTTTGTTACTCAAGTGCCTAAAGATAAGGACATGGTCGTGAGTTATAAATGGGATTGGTTTTAAGATGTTGGATCAAAATACTGTGGAGAGCTCAGACAATACTCAGAATTATGAACGAACTGAACTCAAGTAATAGGCCGGCTCCCCGTGTGGGCACATCTATCGACAGTTATCTCGAAACGACAAACATGTTTAACCCTGTTGTATTATATGGATTTTTCACTGATTACACTGAAATTTAGCACATTTGTTTCACGCCCACAGCTTCTGAGTTGGTATTAAAGACATATTATGTACTTGTTCAGGTGCGTGAAACTGATAAGTTAGTATGCAGGCGCTTTGACAACTGGAGGAATGTAACATTCTAATAACAGCGCCGAAAATTTGAAGCAAATCGACCGTACCACTCCATAGACATCATCATCTGAACTACGCTCAATTGTAAATATTTACTGCTCGATTCGGGACGCATCTATCGGCGATAAACTAATGAAAAGGATTTCGCCATCGAGAGTCACCGCATTTAATTCATATATAAGAATGACGGTGTATTGGATATACTATTGTTAAAAATACTACTTTGAACAAGATTATTCTCCATTTCTATTTGATCACCATACCGGAGTGTTTCACATCACTTTAACAAATTATATGTAAGATTATTTTGTTAGATATATTTGTATTATATGTAATCTCCGTTGATATGGAGTAATAAAGTATCTCTATCCATGTATCCACGCACGCATACTGATGCTCAGCTCATAAGTTAACACTTTCTATGCTAAATGGATTCTCGATTTCAGTTATAAAAGTATAATTGGAATGGTCTATTATTCATCTGGAGGCGTGTTCAGGAAAACAAAACAGATGGCAGATAATGAAAGTGGATGCACAAGGAGTCATATTTATTGGAGGGAAATGTTCAGATAATAATGGTAGTTTGTTGAACTTATTATCTGAACATTTCCTAAGGAATAACAACTTTTCAATGAGTATTTAGTATGGAAAGGGTTAACCCTTTCTTTACTAAATACGTTGGTTCATTAATAGATTAGTGACCACATACATCAGATACATGTACCTGCGATGCTTGACAGTGCTGCAATTAGCACCATATTGTCCATGGGTGTGAAACCTACATCTCTCAACCGATTTAAGAAATCTTATTATATTAAACAAATATATTGTTATAAGCATATATTTTATAAGCATATATTTTATAAGCATGGGGAAAACTATTAGGTTGCCTGTCGAAAATGTTAATATATGAAAGGCCTTGAAGCCAGTATCGTATTAAAGACATATTGGCTGCGGACACACATACCACAGTAGCGATGGCATAGTAGGTGTGACAATTTATTATGGTGCAGTTTGGTGACAATTGGCCGTCATATTTCTGTGCCATAGATATAGCCATGTTGCCCGCCGAGTTACCGCACAATGAGTCGACTTGACCAATTAACCCATTGCGTTTCACCAAGGTTGAGCTCTACTCATTACGTTTTGCTACATTGTGTTCTCTACGATATATATAATTGCACGTTCGATCGTCCAGAATTGTGTTTGACAGTGGCAATCCCTCATTCACTCACATATCATGCCCGCAGTACGTTTTGTTGATATTATCTCAATTCTTTTTTATCCACTTATATTAATTTCATGCGTATTATAAGACAGTTCCCCTATTACGTTTTTATTTTGCGACGTTTAGTTCTATGCATAATTCCACCAATATTATCATGTGGACAGATGAAGCTGTGTTGGAGGAAATGCAGCTGCAAGAAAATATCTGGAATAAACAAAGCGAACTACACAAAGAAAAAGGCTGATTATTACGAACTTTGGAGGGTTCATTGTGCGAATATGCAGCGGGCGACATAGCTAGCTACGACATATTAATTATGGCAACCAGTTGTCACCAAACTGCACCATAATAAATTGTCACACCTACTATGCCATCGCTACTGTGATACGTGTGTCCGCACCATTATGGACTTGTTCGGGAATGTGGAACTGACAAGTTAGCATTCAGGCGTTATGTTACGCAACTGGAGGATTTTAGCAACATCGCCGAAAATGTCAAGCAAATCGACCGTACCACTCCATAGAAATCATCGGTCGAACTAGACTCAATTGTAAATATTTACTTCTCGATTCGGGACGCAACTATCTGCGATAAACTAACGAAAACGATTTCACCTTCGAGAATCACTGCAATTAATTAATATATAAAAATGACGATATGTGGTGCCAATGCGATTATAATATTTGTAAAAATAACTGCTTTGAGCTAGATTATTCTCTATTTTTATTTGATCACCCTACCGCAGTGTTTCACATCACTTTAAGAATCGCTGGAAAAATAGAATCCCCTGTTGTCTACTTTGCATGCATGTTGGCAACATATATATCTCATAACTAGACTGTGTAACTTCATTCATGTAATTTAGTGACGCCATTATGGTTGGCGTGTTGCCCCACCCCCATAGCTACGTCCATGATTGGGTACTGAACGACAAGACAGAAGCTACACCTGGAATGGTTTATGGTTTCTGATACACCTAACATCCTGACCTCTGCGCATCGAGGCCGACATAATATGATAATATTACTTGCCAAAAGCATTCCATGCTCAGCATGACACACGCTGCTGTACTTTAAACGTCTCGCATTCTAATGTGAAGAATTAAATAAATAGGAACGAACTTAAGTTTTTGCGTATTCAAATAGTATGTTGTGTGAGGTACATACGATCGTTACAAGATTGTATAACATAGTAAAATACATAAGTAATCACGGAGAGTGAACATCAAAAGACGCCTACCCCGAGGAATTGTCAAACGATGTTACCCATAATCTTTATTAAAATGTATTTTGTAAATAACAATTTCCCATGTTTTAGATATCGTTTTTATTGCACACACCCTCCCTCTCTCACACACACATATTCGTTTATTTTTGCGAAAAGATTTCCGAACGTTCAATAAAAATATATGTATTATTCTTAAACAATACAAACTGACTACGTCAACAAAGTCATTGGCGACGTCAACTTTAACAGAAAATGCCTTAATTTTTAACTCGTTTCACTCGAACGAAGATAACTGATTTACAGAATAAAAACTTCGAATTGTAGAAACGAAGTTTTAATCTAGAAAGACAGGTAAATTTGCATAATGCTTCAGTGTGAATATCATTCAGCATATTACAATAGTCAATATCTATAATGCACGTATAAAGGGTGGATACACACATGCATGTAATCTCTGTAAATATCGTGTATTTGGAGTTTTACATGGATCATACACACCGTGTAATATGTGTCCGCTGACAACCCAATCATTGCGACTGTGTTTGACCACAGTGAGTTAAACTCTGAACCGCTGAAGAGCCGTTGACTGGGACGAAGTAGTCAGGCCGCTTAAAATAATTATTCGCGCGATAACTGAAATGGTCGACGTTCTGTTTAAATCATTGTCAGTATTCTATTGATGCTAGTACCAGTGATGGCCTCTTCCACAACGCAGGGGACTATGACCCCCAACATACACGGGGAGCTATATTATCCCAGAAGCTACCGAATTCACCATTGCATATTTCCTCGACGGGGTGTGTGCACGCAGCACCCTGAGTCCTGACACCCTGCTTTATAAATATCGAAGTCATGTCTGTCGTGTCTGTTTTCTACGAGTGATTAATCTAATATGCAGCAATTTATGCTATTCATATAATTATGAACATATTATACAGCTTTAAATTTGAATGCATGGTGTTGCTGTTTGTCTTCATTCGGCGAAAGGGTTGCATAGCTACGAGTTCCCAACTACGTCACCTTTCATCTCTTGTGTTATACAGTTATACATGTATACGCAAAATTTACAACTATGGAATATTTCAGTAAAACATTATATTGTAATTCTTGGCCAGATAATCCCGGCTGATACATTCAATTAACTCCCTTAGTTATTGGAAGCTTTCGAGAACCAGCCCCTCCCCCAATCAATGGATTATGGTCGAAAATGTTATAATTCAAGCTTGTGACAGGTAGGAGCTTGTTCAACCTTTGGCTTGAGAAACATATATATAAATGGGGGGGGGGGGTGTCACTCTCTTTAATTTCAACGCTGTATACCTGCATTATGTTTTGGCGCTATAATGAATATTTGCAATCCCAATTGAATTAATGTTATCACATGAGCTCGCTCTCAAATTATCAGAGAAATCTCAGCAAGCCGGTATCATCCTATAAAAGAATTCGGCATATTTTATTTCTGTTTTGGATGACCCTGTTTCCAAGAAATGACAGAAACAAATCAAGTATAAAATCGACCGGCTCTAATCCACTTTTCGAAATGAATTATAACTCGTGAAAAACAGCAACATATATCAGACAAGAATTACTCATTTCGGCATCCATGAAAGAAGACATGTTTATGACTGGCCTGAAATTTCTTGATGGCAGTTTGTTTGATAATGGCTTATAACTACTCACTGGTGAAATTGACCTCTCGCGCGCAGGTGATTAATTTTGTCAATTATTGGTGTGGCCATGTAAAATACATGTATTTTACATACAGACATTACATGCATGTGTGTATCCACCCTAATGCAAATAACTATATATAATTCAATTTTTATTGCGATATTGACCCACACAAGTCATAAAATAATCGTTGTTATATTCGTGCCTATAAAGTATATATTCATATCCTGTAATCTGAAAGTGTTTTCCATGCTCTCCCAAATGTGGGCAGACTAAGTGCAACAACAGCTATACTGTTTCAATATATAGCCACAATATAGTCATTTTTATTCTTCTGATGAACATATGGTTAATGTAATACTCATTACATATATTGTGTACTATACACGATCGTCTGAGGGTTTCTTTTGATCACAGGTAATTTATAGTGACGGTTTCCGCTCATTATATATAAGAATTGATGTATGGGCTATTATTAATTAGAGTCCGACGAAATTGCTGTTACGGCGAGAAGCCGTTACGGCATGTCTATCACCATTGAGGCAGAGCTTCATCCGTAGCATGTTGATCACACGTGTCGCCACAAAGACGCACGTGAAAGCACCGTTTAGCAATATATTATGTTGCCGCAAAACAAGGTGGTCTCTCAAGAAAAGTCGAGGAAGGAATGTGGCTTCAGATATAAGTGATAATTAACCGTTTCTTTACGTAATTCTAATTGATGAGTAGTTACCTTTAGAATTACTGCATGGACATCTTTCGCACAATGAACTACTACTGATAAAATATGAATAGGGAACTATACATCACTGGAATTTGTGTTCTTTATATCAGTAGTCGTCTTGTTATATCCATATAGTTACGATTACGGTTTGAAGAAACCAATCATGGGCACGCGAACTTTTCACGCAACAATCGAGTCTATCGCTGACTATGACCTGATAATAATTTATACAATTAAGTACAAAATAATCAGACGAACATAACAATATCACCTTACGTTGAGTGGCAAGAAGTTTGAACGCAGTATTTACTCACAAACGGAGCCGCGGGCGTCAATTCTGCGATATTTTTTAAAGGCAGTTTGAAACAAAAACAGTGCAGGTAAAATATTACTACTATTAGAGTACGTTCATACACTGGCAAGTTTGCACGGTATGGATTGCCGGCATTTTGTCGTAGAAAACGATATGGTGCCATAATATAAACGGAAACAAGCACATAAAGTGCATCTGTACCACAGCTAACTACGTGCGAAGTAAAATATATGTAGTTCCAACTGTAGCGATGCTACCGGAATTTGCCTGTAAATATTGTGCAATTATCTCGGAAGAATAAATCATACAGGTATTTGAAGGCAAATTCCAATAGCACTGTTACAAGTGGAATTAGATAAATGCTACTTCTCATGTATTTCGCTTTGATAGAGATGCATATTATGTTCACGGTTCCGTTCATATTCTGACACCATGTGATTTTCTATTACGAAATGTCCGCAAAAACATACCGTGCAAACTTGCCAGCGTTTGAACGTAGCCTTATCTATATTCGTTATTCTTATCAGTATAGTAGTTCAGTATGCGAAATGTGTTTTATTCAGATAATAACTTCGACAACCCTCTCATATACATGTATCTGAACATTGCCCGTCAATCAATAGGAACCGTTCTGCGCCTTTATTATCTTTTCGTCTATCTGCTGCGTCTGCGTTTATAGTTTGAATATATGAATAATACACCATTCCAGTGTATACTGTAAAAACTGGTGGGAAAATCAATTTTGTAAAGAAATTATTAATAGGAGATTATTAATAACCACGACAGCATTTAAAGTGAAACATTCCGCTGGGGCGCACATCGAATACATTTGCTCAAAGCAGGTATTTGGATTAATTTTGTATAAAAATTACCAGCATACAACGTCATCATATAAATTATATATAGTGATTCTCTTCAGCAAAATCATTTTAACGGCGATTTATTCGGGCGATTAGGAACTGGTTGTTCACATATTTGCGAAGTTCAAATTCGTTGTTTTACGAAATGGTACATCCATTGTTGTTGAATTTTTCGACAATTATATTTTAATGTTACACTCTTCAAATATTGGTAGCGACTGAATAGTAAAGTATCAGTTTGAGGTAGTGAAATAATATGTTTTTAAAGATACATAAACCGATTCTATTCGTAACATCCAGTTTTTCAACAACATTGGAATTTCACCAAAAGCCGATTTAGTTATCAAAATTAGTTTATTACCAACAACTATCACAACAATACCAATCATGATATTATATTTGCAGAAAAAGTCCTGTACTAACGGTGTTTCTTGGCAGTTTGGTGGATGGGTGAGTGTGCTTTTCGAATTAAATATATGGTGATTCCTAGTTAAAATTGGGATTACCCAACGCATATGTTATCACAAGGGTAAAAACATAGTATTCACACATGTAACCAGCGTGGTGCCATATAACATGTATATTTGCATGAATAAAACGCGATTACCAATTCGTAAATAGAATATGCACGTCAACTATTACAATAGTATACATTTGTTGCATGATTTCGAGGTTGACATGAGGATTTATTAACCCGATGAAGTTAATATTCACCGAGGCCACAGGCCGAGGTGAATATTAACTCCCAAGGGTTGATAAATCCTCATGTCAACCTCGAAACCATGCAACAAGTGTTTTATTATATGAACCAGCGCCATTATTTACCTGGTAGCCAATTAGAATACTACTGTAGGAGTTGAACAGACAAATATGTTCAACAAACAGCAGATTTACTGAAACTCACTTCCGAAAATCAACGACAAATGAGTTATGTATAAGCAATTTTAATTGGCTGGTTGCAGAGCTATGTGTAACGTGATTGGACAGCCACCTCTTACGAGTGACGTAACACATATTTTGTTATTAACGCCGCGGCGGGTTAATATCGTGATTTATCAACCCGGCCACGCCAATCAATTACTATAGGGTTCGCGGGAGAAAATTAATGATCATATAATAAACCCTATTCGTTGATGGCTATACTTTTCATCGTCTCATATTCCGAACTTAATTATGTAATTTACGATCGCCACTGATAGTACAGCGAGTCGCGACATTGCGTGACCTCTAGTAATGGCGTCCGCGCACGCATGTCTGTGTTATTTCTGGAAGATGTCAGCGAATATTCGAGGTGGTGAAAAATAACATATCTCAAATCTCGAAACCAGTTAACTCCGCGAGCTTTGATGGGTGGGTTCCTCTGCTCGAATAAAATATTTCACCCCTCCAACAAAGCCGAAGAAATAGTAATTTAGTGGCGTTAAATCGGATTATGTATCTTTAAATGCAGTTTCCATATATCACATAGGCAAGATACAAATTCTATTACAGAATTCCGATAGAATGTTGAGGGTATTCAAAGCCCAATATATGCCAGTGCCACATATGAATTTTGATTGCCTTTGCAAAATATGCAGTGATATATGATGTGCACTAACCAGACAGAGAGCGGTAAAGCTCATCATAAGTACATCGAATGGAATCGATTCCATTACTTCTTACCAATCTGCTCATGTTAGTTATGTGTGATGTCAGAAGCCACATTCCTCTCTAAACGTTTCATTTGTTGAGACCCCCTGTGGTTTTGAAGCAACGTTAGGAATTGCTAAATGATGTTTTTTATGTACGTCGACATGTCTTATTAACACGCTCTGAGGAAATGCGTCGGTTGTGCTTCCGATATATACTACAACATCGACAATGAGGGGATATTTACCTCCGATACTGCAACATCAATACTGAGGGGATATTTACCTCAGCACTAAGTTACGTATGATATAGCACCCGATAAGACCGGATATTATACCACATCTGGTTAACACTTTCTATTCTAAATGGATTATCCCACTCAGTTAAAGGTACTCAATCCGATCAGAGGTTCCCCATATCATCAAGATACAACAACAACAACAACATTTCTTCAAAATACGCTTTAGTTATCAGAATCGATTAATTGCAACAAAATAATGCTAACCACTGCCAACTATGGTATCATATGTCCCAAAACGTGTTATTTATCATCATTTTGTTCAACGAAATATGACCGTATTATCACTTGAGTATTCACGAAATTTGGTCGTATTACCACTTGTTTTTAGAGTTATCCATCTTCATCCGCAATTTTGACCGAGACCATCCTTTTGACGGCGTGTTTCTGGCACACAAACTATTGAAATAACAAACTTTAAAAATCGATATCTGATCACTCTGTGCGTTAATGGGTAGGTTCATCGACTGGAATCAAATATATTTTACCCCCGAAGCCAAAGAAATAGTAATTTGGAGGTGTTGGGATTGAGTACCTTTAAAACGATGTAAATAGGAATGGTCTATTGTCCATCTGAGCAGCATAAGCGGTGTACTTTTATCGGTAATACCATTAACGTTTACATAACATAGTAGGTGTGAAATCTTATTATTGGATAATTATTAATAATAAACATACAAACAAAGTCAATCTATTTTTTCATGGACTTGTTAGTTATAGTTGTTCTACAGACTTTTGTGTTATTTGGCATAAGTGGTGCCTCGTGCTGCTCATCTGGAGGGGTTTTCAGAAGAAAAAAGCAGACGACATACAAATAAAAGTACAGATAACAACTGGTCGTTTGTTGAACTTATTATCTTATCAATTCCTACGGGATAACTACTTATCAATTTTGCTAAATGATGTTTTTGTTATGTGCGTCGACATGTCTGATTAACACTCTCTGAAGAAATGCATCGGAGGTGCTCCCAATTCTGCAACAATAATAATGTATGACTGCTATTCACAGTAACCTACTTATCAACTCGTGTATAATGGCTGCGGACACACGTACCACAGTAGCGATGGCATAGTAGGTGTGACAATTTATTATGGCGGAGATTGGTGACAATTAGTCGTCATAATTAATGTGCCATAGCTAGCCATGTCGCCCGCTGCATATTCGCACAATGAGTCTTCAAAAGTTATAATCGGGACATGACAATGGACCTATCCGTATGCACCGCCCCAATTTCAATTAGAGCCAATGAGCCGATAGCTTAAACCCGGAAGCGACATACGCCTGCCTAGTGATATGAATCGCACCACAAGCCGGTCCCTAACAACAGTTGTAAGCTATATGGAATTTACGAACACGAGAGCAAAATATGTCTTAAAAAGCTACAATGGTGTTTATATGTGCATGGGGAACATGTCCGGTTGACGAACGATATTTATACATGTTTTAGTTCGGTTTCCTAAATAGAAAAGTAACTATGACATCTCTTTACGCTGGATTAAACAATGCCAACGACCACACCCGGATCCTAGTGTTATTTAAATTTCAATATTTATATATAACACTAGCCGATGAGCCCGACGTTGTCCGGGCTATTCAAAAACCAAATTTCAAGTCGATAGCTCCACCCGTTTCCGAGATCTGGTCTGCGCATGCGCGAAGCTGGTGTCGCACGGGCTCGGCGACCCGATAAAATTCGTGTCCGGGGCAAGATACATTCACACACCAAATTTCAAGTCGATAGATCCACCCGTTTCCGAGATCTGGTCTGCGCATGCGCGAAGCTGGCGTCGCACGGGCTCGACGACCCGATAAAATTCGTATCCGGGGCAAGATACATTCACATAGCAAATTTCAAGTCGATAGCTCCACCCGTTTCCGAGATCTCGTCTGCGCATGCGCGAAGCTGGTGTCGCACGGGCTCGGCGACCCGATAAAATTCGCATCCGGGGTAAGATACATTCACATAGCAAATTTCAAGTCGATAGCTCCACCCGTTTCCGAGACCTCGTCTGCGCATGCGCGAAGCGGGCGCCGCACGGGCTCGCCAATACGACAACGTTCACCGCCTGGTCAAACTACACACACGTACCAAGTTTCGTCCCGATCGGTCGAGAATCGTAGATTTGTATTAATGACAGACAGACAGACAGACAAACAAACATACAGACAGAGGTCTTCAAAATATATATGAGATAATTCAGACTAAAACGTGGAAATAGTAGTCCCGACAGATGATGCGTTATGAATATTAATTGTGCCGCGAGTATGTGTTTTATGTGAAGTGTTTTTCGTTATAAATGTATACATTTGTTGCTGTTATAACATCGTGGTAATATTGAGTTCGAATGTCTGCTATTCACACTAACCTGTAGGATTTCGTGCGAACGTCGAATTTACTGAATCCATTTGAGAATCTAAAGCTTCCTCCGACAATGTACTTGTAAATGAGAATCAACAGATGTTTTCCAAGAGAATTACACGAAATTTCACACATTGCACGTGCTTCGCGGTGTACACACGCAACCTTCACCGAGCAAGTTCACTTTGTGCCATTGTTGCCTCGACATGGCAACATGTAACTGACTCCATGATAGTCGGCGTTTTCTTTAATGTACTTTATTTTAAAGGGCCATTATTTTATAATCCTTTGCATCCGGCCTGATGTCACCATGGTTCATTCAGGACGCTCGTGTATGGTAAACTGATATCGTTATATTTATTTCGACAAAAGAGGGATTATGGATTAATTACCACATGTACACCCCCCTTTTGGTTTATTTCATCAAGGTGTGAACCATTAACATAGCTTCGATATTAAATTTGCTATTTTATATTGAAGTTTCATAATGGCTTCATTTACACCGTTTGATTCAACGTATGTCTAAACATCTATCTCTGTTGTTTATCGGAAGTGGTCTAACAATCACACCTGTTTTTTGTTTAAAAACTGGTTCTATTTTTGTTTATATCTAACGACAGTCACTTTTACATGTTGCATATATACACACAAAGGTATCTTGAAAATCGTGATATTCAGAACGAAGCTATATTATCGTGTTACACGGCGTTTAACAACACAGTCCTTTCTCACCGGAAGCTATTTTAGCACTGAAAAGATAGCGGAATTGAGATGGCTTGTGGTGCGTAGTAACAGTAACCATGCAGTCTACAGGTGGGCGGGAAGTACGTATAGGTCCATCTGCAGGATGGGATGGAATATGGAATAGAATGGCAATCTGCGGAACAGAATTTGAAATTGCGTGGAATGACCGATATCTCGAGGAATACAGCAAGTATAGAGGGCTTTGTCGAAAGGCCGATATTCGCCCCAGCCACACATATTAACCCCGCCACTGGCCGGACACCAGAAGTTTCATTATTCGGACGACGACTGAATATCGGCCTTTCGTTAGACACAGAAAGGAGCCATCTGCGTGCTGTATTCCTCGAGATATCGGACGTTCCGCGCAATTCAAATTCTGTTCCGCAGATTGTCATTCTATTCCATATGCCATCCCATCCCGCAGATTGTCATATCACTTATAATCAGCCCTTTTCTTGTTTTGGTCCTCGTATATATAGTTCGCTTTGTTTATTCCAGATACTTTATCTCAGCTGCATTTCCTCTAACAGTTCCGACACAGCTTCATCGGCCCACATGATACTGTTAGCGGAATTATGCGTTGAACGAAACGTCGCAAAAATAAAAATCGTAATTGGGGAACTGTCTTAATTCGCATGAAATTAATATTTGTAGATAAACGTGCATCTAGATCATATCAATAAAACGTACCACGTGCATGATATGTGAGTGGATGAGGGTTTGCCACGGTCAAACACAATTATGGACGATCGATCGTGCAATTATATATCTCGTAGACAATACAATTTAGCAAAACGTAATGAGTGGAGATCAACCTTGGTGAAGGCAATGGGTTAATTGGTCCAGTGGACTCATTGTGTGGAAACTCAGCGGGCAACATGGCTATTGCCACAGCACATAATTATGACGACCAATTGTCACCAAACTCCACCATAATAAATTGCCACACCTACTATGCCATAGCTACTGTGGTACGAGTGTCCGCTGCCAATAATGAGCAAACATTTACCGCAACACCGAGTTACGTATGGCGGGATAGCGTCACTAAATTCACCCAGATACGACCGGATATTATACCACCACTGGTTAACCTTTTTTGTTATAATAAATGGATTCTCCCACTCAGTTAAAACGGTCTACATGCACATTCAGTGTACAAATACTTTAGTCTCAATATGATTTTCAGAATATTTGTCAATGCTTTGACCTTACCAAAAGTTTTAAAGTCAAATTTTGTTTAAACGTTGGTATCTTAGCCGAATTGGACTTTTATCGGTAATTCCAATGTAACATTAATGGTTACATAACTTATGTTTTGTAAACTACGAATTAGTAATCATAACTTGGAAATTGAAAAGGGTCGCCATAAACAGCCAACAGTGCATGTCACTTGATGAAAGAATCTGTTGGAGGTTGAGAATGAAGAACACTTCCTTATGCGCTGCAAAACATATGACAAGATGCGTAAACACTTCTTTTGTGAGATAGGGATGATGAGTGATAAATTTATTGGATTGAATGATGGCCAAAAATTCCAATACATAATGCAAAACAACGAGCCTCATACATGCAACATAATCTGCAACATGGTCCGGACATTTTTCAAAGAAAGGTCAGATTCTGCTGATATAATAATGAAATAGTTACTACAGTATAAGTATTACGTTGAATCATTGTTGACATTGTTATATATCTGTGTTATTTTGACATCGGTCTCGTGTGGACGTTTTATGTCATTAAACTATCCATCTATCTAACAAAGGCGTTGATATGCGAAATATCATTATTGGAGAATTATTAATAATGAGAACAAAGTTCATGTACTTGTTGCTGATATTTGTTCTACAGACTTTTGTGTTATTTCGCATGAACCAAATTCGATCGCCTTGCTCGTAAGTCCCTTTAATAATTCGATACCAACAATACATTCTTTGTGCTCAGAACGATTACCAGCCACTAGTCACATGCCTCACATACACTGTATAATCACTTGAATGCGGTTCGGTGCCACATCACGTTCTCGGTATTATACGTCCCCTTCTCTGTGTGAAAATTGTCAACGCTGCCGAACTTTAAAAAAATGAAGTGTATTTCAATGTAATTATATTATTTATTCTCCACGTCATGCATAAAGCAGAACAAGGATTGAGTCATAGTGTTATCGACAGAAATGCAGCTTAGGTGCTGTGTTGTTATGATAAAAGTGTCGCACAATAGCGCAACTCATTGTATCCGAACACGGGAAGAAAATTCATTATTTAAGAAATGAATGTAGTGGGTGTGTGTTGGGGGATACGGCACTGTGCGTTAATTAATGTAGTGGGTGTGTGTTATTGGGGGATACGGCACTGTGCGTTAATTAATGTAGTGGGTGTGTGTTATTGGGGGATACGGCACTGTGCGTTAATTAATGTAGTGGGTGTGTGTTATTGTGGGATACGGCGCTGTGGTCGTTAATTAATGTAGTGGGTGTGTGTTATTGGGGGATATGGCACTGTGGTCGTTAATTAATGTAGTGGGTGTGTGTTATTGGGGGATATGGCGCTGTGGTCGTTAATTAATGTAGTGGGTGTGTGTTATTGTGGGATACGGCGCTGTGGTCGTTAATGAATGTAGTGGGCGTGTGTGTTATTGTGGGATACGGCGCTGTGGTCGTTAATTAATGTAGTGGGTGTGTGTTATTGTAGTGAGTGTGTGTTATTGTGGGATACGGCGCTGTTGTCGTTAATGAATGTAGTGGGTGTGTTATTGTGGGATATGGCGCTGTTGTCATTGGGGCACATTGTGTGAACCGCGAACCGGTTCTTTCTAAATGTGACCCATAGACAAAACAGCGCCCACAATAACTAATTGTACACCCGCTACAATCATTTCTCATATTTATATAGCTTTCTGATGATATATTCCCATAAAAAAGCTGAATGGATTCTTATTTATGTTCACAAAATCTGCCGAGAATTTGAGACTAGCCCACACAGAACATTAAGTAAGCCCAATATATGGGTTCCAAGCACTTTAGCAGCGATAACATGATCGATGCAAATAACCGGCATCATATGCAATTCGACTGAACGGGTGTTGAACGACAACGGGTTGAGTAAATGTCTAATCACCAGAAGTAGGACAACAAATTGAGTTTGATAGTTAATTTATGAGCCTTTAGAATACACCGAAAATATCCCCGAGACAACGGAGTTTTATTTTTCTGAAAAATATGATGGTGGATAAGCACATAATACTGATTTCATACGGGGTCACTGACTCCATCATCGACCTAATATGGGTTCATCCACCGTCACTATTTATCGACGCTGATCACAAGAGCTGACATAATAAATAGTCAATATTCCCGACTACTTTACTGCTGTTTAGAGATTGGAAGACCCTGCGCTGTAACAGAGATTAGTAATCCAATATAGTTTGCGTCTCCAAAAAGATCAAATAAAGTCAAATAACCGCCTCAGAGCAAGAATATTGAAATATGTTTTACGCAATTAAGAAGAATTATTAAGATCTTCGAATTAAGCCACCGGCACTCTTCATTTACATCGGGTCGGATGAACTAATATCGACGGGGTTTTATCTGGCTGTGATTACATTAGTCTCACTGGTTTCAGAATTAAGAAAGTGTTATTACCGAGACGTTGAACTATTTCGGGATTATTTTTCTCGATATATTGTTGTGGGACCTGTCTGATGGTTCTTCTCTACGACCTGATTGCACTCATGCTGTGACGCGGGTGTCGGGTAAGTCTGTGATACCACATCGTGTTCGCAGTTAGACCGCATTATTCATGTAATGTTTATATGAATTATATTTTGTTTTTTAATTGATAATGCATTCGCGAATGTCGGTCAGTGACCAACTTGTTGTATAAACCGTAAACAATTTATTAATTGAAATACCAGTATTGTTTTGTTTATAGTTAACTCAGTCCTCGAAATAAGCTACGACAAAACGCGATGCCATAGAAAAAGCCATAGAAGCCAATATAGAATTACTTCTGGCACGTACCGAAAGCAACAAAACATGCGACATTAGTTGCCCACCAAAAGCCATATAACATCGCATGTTTTGTCTCTTTTAGCGAGCACCTTAACGCAATATTTTGATGCTAAATTTTGGCCTGCATCTAATGTCACCCATTTTTTCGACTTTGGCGAGCGCCCGAAGTGCCATTAGGATGAGACATAAGAATGTCATGCATTTATAAAGCAATGCTGTATAAGAAAAATGTCAATCGTAGTGATACCACTTGACTGTGGTTGAATGGCGGTACAACCGCGGCCATTAACGGCCTACAACTTTACAACCAGTCCATGCATACATCACAACACTATAATTCAATAGGCCTATCAGTTCGTCGCAGACTCCGTAGAAACATTCAAAACGATGTTCAGCAGACTCCGAAACTGGACGATGATTTTACGACACGGCTCTCAACTCGTAGACATGGCCACACTTATGTTTCTGTGGAAATAGATGAATATGATGTATCATGAGACGAGTGGCTGATCTGTCTCTACACGTCAGTTCGCGATAATTAATTTCGAAGAAGAGAATATCGACACATCAATTCCGACTAAACTTTCTCAGTTTCGACCGGTTTTTGTAGTTTAACAGCTTCTCCGATTCACATTCAGACCCAAATCAAATAGTGTTGACATTATTCCAGAACATGTACAGTACAAGAAGTAATTAGTTGATCCAATTTCGCCAAATTTCGCCAAAATAAAAAATATTTATCATTTCAATTTTCACGCCTTCGTTGTTTAGTAACCAAATTGTTTCATTTTAGGCCACACTAAAACTTCAAAAGTGTACCCGTAAGTCGAGGCCGAATTCGCCTTTAAATAAAAGATAAAAGCGGGTGTTGTGTCGTGTTTCTCCGTTGTTATAAGTACTTTTAAACGAGAGATCTATAACAGCGAGTCGATGAGATGCCATTTTGTTCACTTCAATTTGATCATTTGCACTCGACACCCGACACACGTGATCGTCTCATCCAATCAGCTTTGAGTCAACGATTTGGTACTCTGTGGAGCCTATGATCTATTGGTTCTACAGCGTTATACTGGTTCTAAAGGCATATGTTATCATGCTGTTTTGGTACTATAGGGGCTACTGGTACTCTGGCGTACCCAAATCAATCGCTTTATTTAAGAGAGTATGTGAACACGACCAGCATACCATATAAGCACTGGCGAATTAACAAGAAGTCAACCAGTCGGACAGTAAGTAAGTAAGTCAGTCAGTCGGTCAGTCAGTCAAGTCAGTCTTTCGGGAAGTCAGTCGGTCAGTCAGTCAGTCAGAGAGTTACACATATACCCACGGGCAGACGACACAGTCTACACAATAAGACCGATAAAGCCGGACACAATGCCAGAGAATAATCCGGGAATGGGCTTATACAGCGAAACAAACGACAACGCTACGGCTAATCCGAGCTAAAAAGGATGTTGATTGTTAGAGACTGGAGCGAACAACACACGTTAATAATGAATTGGGAGATATACTGCGTGTGTTGTGATTACAGAAATGACAAGACAGGTTAATGTCCACTGTCCGTCATACGAACACTAAATCTATTGTTATATAGTTATGAACGTTCTATAGTCACAGTCACGAACCTTCACGGCTGATGGATGACACTGCTTGCGAATTAACAAGCGGCAGTGAGTCGGTCAGTCAGTCAGTCAGGAGTCAGTCAGTCAGAAAGTTGCACATAAACACAGACAGACTGCACAGTCTACACAATAAGATATAAAGAGCCAGATACAATGCTAGAGATTAGTCCGGAAATGGACTTGTACAGTACAGCGAAAGAAACGACAAGGCTCAACGAATCCGAGCTAAAAATGATGTCGATTGCTTGAGACTGGAGCGTATATAAGGACGACCTGCTAAAATGTAAATTGTTCAGATGTAAAACCATATTGTTTAAGTATATATTAAACTAGCGGGTGGACCCGACTTCGTCCGGGCTGTTTCCCCTCTGCTTTTCGGCGAATTGCGCGATTTGACCTTGAATTGTCAATTTTTAAGGTCAAGGTCAGGTGGGGTCACGATTTGACCCGTCCAAAACACTGCCCGGACAAAAGTACCCGACAAAAGTACCCGTCGAAATCCATCCGGTTTTACCCGATTAGACCTTGAATTGATCAGTTTGAAGGTCAATGTCAGGTCGGGGTCACGATTTGACCCGTCCAAAACACTCAGTGGACAAAAGTAACCATATGTATCAAATTTCGTGGAAATCCCATAAAAATTCGCGATTTGACCTTGAATTGACCCGATTTCAACGTCACGTCGCACGGGAAAATGAATTGGCTTATGAGACTCCCCATACGAAAGCATCCCTAGACACTAATTTTCATCGAAATCCCGTGATATTCGGGCGTTTGACCTTGAAATGACCAGATTTCAAGGTCAAGGTCACATCGCACGGGCAAATCAATAGGCCTATGCCACTCCCCGGCCGAAAGTACCCCCACATACAAAGTTTCATTGAAATTCCGTGATATTCGGGCGTTTGACCTTGAAATGACCCGATTTCAAGGTGAAAGTCACGTCGCACGGGCAAATTAATAGGCATATGCCACTTCCCGGCCGAAAATATCCCCACATACCAAGTTTAATCGAAATCGGCTAGGCCGTTTTCGAGTCCATCGCGAACACACACACATACACACCCTCACACACACACCCTCACCCTCACACACAGAGATTTCCCAAAATATATAATAGACTAGAAGGTGACCCGACTTCGTCCGGGCTTTGACCTTGAATTGACAATTTTGAAGTTCAATGTCAGTTGGGGTAACGATTTGACCCGTCCAAAACACTGCCCGGACAAAAGTACCCGACAAACGTGCCCATCGAAATCCATCCGGTTTTACCCGATTTGACCTTGAATTGATCATTTAGAAGGTCAAGGTCAGGTCGTGGTCACGTCTCGACCCGTCCAAAACACCCAGTAGACAAAAGTACTCCCATGTATCAAATTTCGTCGAAATCCCATCAAAATTGGCGATTTGACCTTGAATTGACCCGATTTCAAGGTCACGTCGCACGGGCAAATGAATATGCTTATGAGACTCCCAATACGAAAGTACCCCCACATACCAAGTTTCATCGAAATCCCGTGATATTCGGGCGTTTGACCTTGAAATGACCCGATGTCAAGGTCAATGTCACGTCGCACGGGCAAATTAACAGGACCATGCCACTCCACGGCCGAAAGTACCCCCACATACCAAGTTTCATCGAAATCCCGTGATATTCGGGCGTTTGACCTTGAAATGACCCGATTTCAAGGTCATGTCGCACGGGCAAATTAACAGGCCCATGCCACTCCACGGTCGAAAGTACCCCCACATACCAAGTTTAATCGAAATCCCGTGATATTCGGGCGTTTGACATTGAAATTACCAGATTTCAAGGTCAAGGTCACGTCGCACGGGCAAATTAATAGGCCTATGTCACTCCCCGGCCGAAAATACGCCCACATACCAAGATTCATCGAAATCGACTGGGCCGTTTTCGAGTCCATCGCGAACAGACACACACAGACACACACACACACAGATCTTCCAAAATATATACTAGACTATGCCGCAATCTATGGGAGGCCCTTTTCACATTTATTATTTATTTGCGCTTAAGCGCAAATATTTACGCTTAAGCGCAAATATTTACGCTTAAGCGCAAATACAAATTAATATTCATTGATTCCCCCCTGAATTAATTTTAAATGGCACAGGCCTAAACACATCACTCAAGTCTATATAGGCCCACCATATGAGGGAAGCAATCCCCCAGTAACCCCTAGATCCCTTTTATGACATGGAAATGGTATAGATCTGTGCAGGATATGTCTCATTTATAAAATATACTTGATCTCTGTGATGGAGACACACATTCTTGGGGACAGGGATGCTGATAATATGAAAATAGGGTTTTTCCCCCTATTTCAAGTCAATAAGTACACCATATGAAGGAAGCAAGCCCCCCGGTAACCCCTAATTCCCTTTTTATGGCCATGGAAATGGTATATATCTGTGCAGGAGATATCTCTTTAAAAAATATACTAGAGCTCTTGAAGTGAGACACCAATTCCTGGGACACCAGGGACAGAGATGCTGATATGCATATGGAAATCTATGTTTTTTCTTCAACTTCGAGTCTTTATGGGGCTATTACTATGGGCCCATTATAATATACTATGAGATGGACTCAATCATTCACAATCAGAGGGAAGGAAGGGAGTGTTAGGTATTTGCGCTTAAGCGCAAATAAATTGATAAACACATATTTGCGCTTAAGCGCAAATAAATAATAAATGTGAAAAGGGCCTCCCATAGCAATCAACAACCAAAGTCAATCCGTTATTGGTACATTAATTAATTATATATGAGATGTTCATCGCGTGCCGAGAATAATTTGCGGATCATATGACAAATTGAATTGCATATATTTGAACTATTGTGGGATAAGATTTTGACAAGTTGTTCATTTAGGTCATGTTTTCGAAGTGAGGGAAATGTTTCTTCGTGATATTAATGAGCTCAAGGCGCGTGGCGTGCGATAAGAGCTGCATTCTAAAAGGAAATGCTTTTCGTCTTCAATAGCGTTATTGGGACAAAATATACATATGCTCCATGCGATATCTTGTACGTTTCGATCAGGTCCCCTCTTAGCAGGAGATACTTCATAGCAACCACCAAGGGTGCTTATGCCTATATAAGGCAGGTGAATGACGTCATATAATTTTTTATGTCCATCAGTGATTTTTCAAGATCGCGGGTATATATTTTGGAGAAATTGTCACGTGACTTCCCGTTAGCAACCGTGTGGAGATTGCAAAAAACGCAGAATTGGAAATGAAAGATCGCGATAAAACTGAATGTAACTACTTCAAAACTTACGAAGAATTCACATGTGATTTAAGTCTATTAATTTCATTTGGACCAATTTCGTTGGTTAGCTTAATGAAAACTAAAAAGGAAGAAGTCATGACGATAATCCAGACAAGATTTTGTCTTGTCAATTTGGCATGTCGTCTCCGTCGTGACCACTGCATGATGTTACATAAATTATGCTTAGCGTTATGTCGCCGAAAAAAGGCAAATTTGAAGCACATCATGTGTGGTTGCTCCACTACGTGTCACATACGACTCACATTAGACATCAATCCCAGTTCCACTATAATCTTTCTCTGTAAGATACTAATGTCAAACGGACATAATTTTAATTTACCAAATTTACGTGAAAATGATAATTCAATCCGGGTAATCTACCACGGAATGATTGTTTAATTGCTTACAGTTGTGTTACGGTTGTAAATACAATATCACAGTTTTTGCCAGAGGCCAGTGGTAGCCAATAACCACAAGCCAATAATTATGTGTTAATCAGATCTCAATGCAAAGAACCTCTGGATCAGATTACATACACGTACCTGCACAAATTTCAGGACAATTGTTTGTCATAATCACTTTGAATTGCTCCAGTAGGCAAAGTTTATCAAAATGGTGGTATGCAGAACTAATTATCGATACTAAATCATTTCTAAGGCCCGCATAAAGCGAGCAGTCCATCAGAAAGTGAATGTCATCTTCTATAGAGCAACGTTTACAAAATAGACATATAAGGATTAACTGTCATCTGGACTGTTTTTATGGAGATGTAACCGTGAGGTAAGTGGACATAACTTGTGTAAAACCCGAAGTTATGACCACTTACCTCACGGTTACATCTCCATAAAAATAGTCCCCATGACAGTTAATCCTTATATTTATATACATTTAGCGAAAAAGCCACTTTTGTAAATGTATTTAAATCGAAAAGTGTATCGTGACAAAAACAGCCCAAAATACCCAATAGCACCATTGGCAAAAGTTAATAGGAACAATTTCTCTTCATATTGAAACCCGATGATGTATTAAGTCAATCCTGCGCGAGTCCAAATGCGCCCAAAACATTACGCGTTCGTCTTTCCAAACCGAATGACGTATCGATGGTGTTATGAGCTTGGTGTTATGAGCCGTTGCGCATTCACCGAGAAATAACTGCAACTAGCCACGTGGGTGCCGACCAATGAGAATGCTGGATTTAGTGATGACAACACTTAGTATGTAAATATATTCTTTTCTCTACATCAACATGTGGGCAAAGCATCTAGGTCGCTGTCCAGACTTATCGACCGAGAGGAGGATTATTGTCGTGATTAATGGAATCAGGCAAATAGGTGTAAACGCAATTCGTCGAATCAACGCGACCTGATTTGATAGTCGCGTGTGGTCCTCAGGACTAAACGAACGATTTACTTACTTGATTTAATGAGGAATTAACTTCGTTTCAGCCATCAGGCCATATCACAACGTCTAAATGGCGTTAACTCTGAGGTTCATGACGGGAGCAGCGCTGGTGCAGCATTAAATATCCTGAATGGCTCAAATTCTCTTCCACTTAGCACCAACCACAAAATATTTAAAGCAACCCAAACTTTTATTACCAGAAGTGAACGTTTCAGTCCTTTATCATAATATATGGAATCATATCAGTACTGAATAAAACTTTGGCCAAATACGTCCACTTAATCAAGTAGCATAGTTGCTCGATTCAGTGAATTTCCGTTATATCTGCGTTAAATGTCAATCATCATGAAAAACAAATTTATAAAGATAGATATATTCGAGAATGCTTGTAAACACATAGCAGTGGTAACTCACTCTCTGTCCCACTCTTTCCATCTCTTCTGCCTCAACTAATTCATAATAATTATACTAATCTTAATGTTTTGTTTTCTTGTTATTTTCATTTCCCCTCAACCTGTTCTCTTTAACTCGGCCTCTTGCCATACGCTCCTTCTACATTCTATTATGCATGCTTTTCTTTCCGAGGAGATAACTTCAAATAAGCGGTGACCCGCTTGTTGTTAGATTCTCTTCACCCTCTTCTGTTCTAATCTGTCATATAAATCATAATGTTCAATGTCTTGTTCCATGTATACATGTATTAATTGAGGGTAGAAATAAATATTGTTTAAACCAATTATCCTGCGCCAGTTCATTCTCTTATATACGCGAGTCTCCCATAGGGAGCCTCGTATATTTAAGAGAATACACTGGCTTACAATATCGAGGTAAATATTGTTAGGTCGATATATTCTCTTATATATACGAGGCATCCTATGGGAGACTCGAATATGTAAGAGAATGGATTGGCACAGGGTTTTCGTAAAATTTCAGGAAGCTCGAGTCATGAAAGGGTTATATACAATATTATAGGTGTGTATTCGTGTACACATATTGACTCATGAAAACCACAACCACATTTATTAGACTCTGTTAATGATGTTCAAATGATGGGTTACTGGGTATATACTATAGCTATATGCATATTCATGTATATATATATGACGCCAGAAACAGTAACGTTTCTGATGCATAATTAGGGATAATTTAACCCTTCCATGGTTGGAGATTCATGTGGCAATGCATTCTCTTATATATGAGAGTCTCCCACAGGGAGCTTCGCATATATAAGAGAATACACTGGGTTAACAATATTTACCTTGACCTAGTAAGCCAGTGCATTCTTTTATATATGCGAGTCCATATTGGAGACTTGCATATATCAGAGAAAGCACTGGAATATGATCTTTAATGCTGCACCAGCGCTGCTGCCGTCACGAAAGAGTTAAACACAAATATTAGTTGTTCCGCATTTCGTTCTTTATCCCGTTGTTGTGTAGTTTCCGGCCGCAGGCCGGTTAGGATGGTCGGAATGCATTGTGCAGTTCCCTTCACCCTTTCTTTAATTCTTCGATGAAAATCGGTTGTTGAGGCTGTTGTATTTGGAGGCAAAGCAGTGGAAGCGTGGTGGAGGGGTCGAGGCTGTTGGATTTGGCTGTTGGTTGGCTTGGTTGACGGTTGTATGGGATCTAGATGGGTCTGTCGGTGTTGTCGATTTCTAGGATGGACTTGGTCTTTTTGGTGGAGAGCAGCTGGTTTCGTAGATGGAGTTCTTGGATGAGTGGGCTGTTGTCGATTCTGGCGAGGGTCTGGTTTCTGAGGTCGGTTAGTCGTTGTTTCATCGTAGGTATGTCTGCTGCGTCGTGGAGGGCTTGGATTGGTGTGAAGATTGGCTGATGTAGAGCGATGCGGAGAGCTTTGTTTTGGACTTTCTGCAGGGTTTCGATTGAGCTGTTGGAGGCTGCTGTTATGATGGGTGCGCCATACTCCATTACTGGGCGGACGTATAGTTTAAAGAGGTTGATGATGGTCTGGCTGTTGGTTCCCCAGTCGGTACCTCTGAGACAACTTAGCAGGTTTGTTCTTTTTCTGGCTTTGTCAGCGACTTTTTTGATGTGCGCGGCGAAGGTCATTCGTTGGTCAAGGGTGATTCCTAGTAGGATGGCTTGGTTGGATGGTTGAACGGTCTCGTTGTCTATCTTGATGTTGATAGTCTGTGTTGTTTTTCTCTGGTGGAATATGATGAGTTGGGTTTTCTTGGCGTTGAGTTTTATTCTCCATCTAGAGCACCATGTTGATAAGTCGTCGAGGGTCTTTTGTAATCGTTTTTGTAGGATCCTGGGGTTTTTGTGTGTTGTCCAGAGTCCTAGGTCGTCGGCGAATTGTGAGATTTCTACGTTGTTTCTTGGGTTGGAGGGTATGTCATTGGCGTATATCAGGAAGAGGAGTGGGCTGAGTACTGATCCTTGTGGGGTTCCGGCGCGTAGGAATACTGGGCTGGATGTGTCGTTGTTGATGCGGACGCTGAGTTGACGATCTTGTAGGAAAGAGGATACTAGTCGTGTGTATTTTCGGGCGATGTTGAGCTGGCTGAACTTGTATCTTAGGCCGTCGTGCCATACGGAATCGAAGGCCTTCTCAACGTCAAGAAATACTGCAGCTGTTAACCAGTTTTTGCCAAGGGATAGTCGGGCGTCTTCAGCTAGTCGAACGATGTGTTCCATGCCTTCTTTGCCTTGTCGGTAGCCACGCTGCCACGGGTTGAAGAAGTTGGAGGATTCAAGGTGCTCTCGTAGTCGGCTGCTGATAATTCTTTCGAATAGTTTCCCGGTACATTGGAGGAGGCTGATGGGTCGATAGTTGTTGGGAATGGCGCGGTCTTTTTCTGGCTTGGGTATCATGATACCGACAGCGGTTTTCCATGCTGTTGGGAAGTATCCAATGGTCAGGCAGGCGTTGAATAGAAGGAGTAGTCTGGCGAAGAAGGCTGGAGGGGCTTGTCGTAGGATGGCGTATGTGATGCTGTCGTTGCCTGGTGCTGAGTTGCCTTTTCCCTTCTTTAGGTTAGATGCGATTTCGTCTTGTGTGATTGGAGATGCTACGGGGAAGACATCATCGTGGTCGTTGGTGGTACTTGGAAGTGGTTTGAAGAGGTCGGGGTTGTCTTTGATGTGGTTTTCTACAGTTGCTTTGAAGGCGTCGTCGTAGGCTGGGCCTTGGTGGGTGTTGTGGATTTTTTGAAGGTTGTCGGCGAAGGCTTCTGCTTTTTCTTTGTCTCCTGAGGTCAGGCTGCCATCGGTTTTTTTGAGGGGTTTTTCTGTGCTGTTGTTGTTTTTTCCTGTGCCGGTAAGGGATTTGAAGGTACTCCAGAAGTTTCTGTTCATTCTTTTATCGCCGAGTTCGGTTGTCGACCGCTGCCAGGATGCTTGTTTTTCTTTTTTGACTGCCGCTTTGACTTGTCTGTTCATGTTGTTGTAAAGATTTCGGTAGTACATGTCGTTTGGGTTTTTCTGCTGTAGTCTTCTTAGCTTGCGTTTAAGTCGGATCATTTTCAGAGTTTCGGGGGAGACTCGCCATGCTGTGGTGTTGACTTGTTGTTTCGGGCATGCTGTATCTAGGGCTGATTCGAGTCTTTATCCCGTCTGGATCCGGATTACAATAGTACCGCCCACTGGTACGAATGAGACACCCTGATGGGACACTATATTTGTCCTGAATGGGGCACAAAATATCTGTCGTGATTCACATTTGGCTGATTAAGCTTTTGTCTTACACTTGGTGCTCATAAACCTCGACCGTCTTAAATACAATGTCATCGTAAACATGCATTGTGCAGGCGCGCCGTGAGTGACCAGACATACAATGGGCTGAATGGGGGATTAGGGGATTAAATGTAAAAATTAATAATGACCTTTTGCTGCTTCGTGCAGAGTGACGTTATCTTTCTCCAGATTAAAACAGCCTGTTACGAACAAATAGCTTATATACCGGCGTCATGCACTTTACAAAACATTGCTTTCTTCACATTGGCATAATTCAACCACGGTCGCGCGGCTTTAATGTCCATGCGTCTTTGAATGTCCGTCTTGTGAAAACTAAAGATGATTGCATATCACTTTGTGATCGCTTGGTTGATGGAGTTGTCGATCGGGTTTCCCTTTGTACGATATTTCATAAGTACGAAAATAATGAAATACTTTCGTCACATAACTTCGTCTTGAATGTCGATCTATTGAGCGCTTTTATTAATTAGCTTTCTGGCTCCATGCTTTCAGTCTCCATTTGGGTTCAAAAAAAGTTTAGCCAAAAGTTTAGCCAAATGAAATTTGTATTAGCCAAATTCGAAAACAATTAGCCATTGGCTAATTTGGATACCGACAGCGCGAACACTGGGAGAGGGGTAAATCCAGTGGGTGTTGTAGGCGCTATACTAGAACGGCCGTATCACGAGAAGCATACAATGAGTGACCTGCTAGCACAGTTCTGGTCATGTGTCGTTTGAAAAAGACAATTTGAGTTGAACCGGCTTAATAAACCGGCCGATCAACCTGTTGACAAGACTCATGGTGTATTATGTCCGCGTATCGCGTGAGGCATCAGTTATACAACACGCCAGTTCAGCTCCATGACGAATATTAGAGTTGACCAGGCTAAATTAAATTGGCTAATCATGCATCTACGCATCTTCCAGTCGTTATTTCGTGAGAGAATCCGGATTATTGATTATAGATTACACTCGGTCCGATATGGTTCCGTAAACGAACTGACCGTAATCGTTATTTCGTGGTTATCGAATTCTGAATCTGATTCCTTCATCGGAATAATTATATTTATAATGTAAACACACCGAGATTTCCCCACCTCTCAGTTTTAAAACACATTAAAACGTTCCGTTCCTTGGGGACACTTATTGCAGAATATAAACGATTCATATCACAGTATTTAAAACACGGAGACCAATTTGTGCTTTCGAATGTAAACGTGGAGAATTTTACTGAAATTAGCCATTGTTGACAGTAACGCTGTGAGGAGCACTTCGATGGCGCAGTTTGTCAATTCCATGATCAATGTCATCATGTTCATTTCATAATTCCATCCATAAAATGTCGACAACACGCATGTCGATTTCAACTAAACTCGCTGAGCAACGTCATCATTGACCTGGATGTATCTTCTTCTTTGCTCGTAATTATATGTTCCTTCTTATTCAAGAACTAGCAGGATTATATTATATCAATGGTTTATCAGATACATGTATGTATTATCTAGTCTTATAACATTTCCATATTTAAAATGTTTTGTTTCGTTAAATGCATTCGTTTAGCACAGCAGTCTGGACAATTTCGAACTGATGACTGATTTTATACCAAAATCCCCCACTAAACTAATGACAGGTTAGAAAATCACACAACGAGAACAATTCCGACCTATATGTGGTGTCAAAGTTCAAAAAATATTTCGTTTTTTCTCCAAAATGTCTTCGGTATTTGATTCAGGAGAGCTGTTAGAAAATCTTGCCCTCATCAATACACACACTTAAACTGTGCTAAAAGACATCGAAGAAATGCATGATTTTACCGCAAACATGAACATTATCAATATCATAATGAATACAAAAGAAGACTTGCCTCAAATACATGAGCACTGTTTGACGCTGGGAGAACATTAACCTAGTACCGGCGACCACGTGGATTTTTTGAGGTACATTTAACACGGTTTGTTGGTATTTTCGTAATCGGGGGGTGATGGCATATCAGAAAACCCACTTCTTACAACCTGTAGTGGATGCCTTGTCTGTGAATAGCATATTTCCAAATTTCGGAGGTGTTACTTTGGCAAATTTCGGCAATTGTATTTCTATGTAAAATTTCGATTAATAATAGTAACATATACACGCAATATTAACGAGCATAAGTGGTGTATAGACTGTTGTCAGTTATACAATATGTTCGAAGAACAAAATTCAGTTAATTGTTTGCTGGGTGCTGGGTCCCGTTATTGGTGTTTGCTGGGTCCCGTACTTGGTGTTTGCTGGGTCCCGTACTTGGTGTTTGCTGGGTCCCGTATATACTTGGTGTTTGCTGGGTCCCGTACTTGGTGTTTGCTGGGTCCCGTATATACTTGGTGTTTGCTGGGTCCCGTATATACTTGGTGTTTGCTGGGTCCCGTATATACTTGGTGTTTGCTGGGTCCCGTATATACTTGGTGTTTGCTGGGTCCCGTATATACTTGGTGTTTGCTGGGTCCCGTACTTGGTGTTTGCTGGGTACCATACTTGGCTCTATAATGGTCATACCGTTAACAGAAGAACAGATGTCGCGGACACAATGATAGTTAAATATGCAATTTGTCAAATGGTTATAGTCATTGCGGATGATACCGATATTGACGTTCTTTTGGTGTATCATTTGGGGATGATGATGATGACGATGATTGTTTATTTATATAATAATTACAAGCTTATGACAAAGGTGATAATAATACAAAAAATGATATTATACATGAGCGGCATGGCCAAGATGGACCGTCTTTCTGTCGCCCCTACGTACACAAACACGACGTAGCAACTAATAAAGTGAAGTGATAATGGAAAGGATGGAATGTCGTTTACAGTAGACAAATAATGTATCCAAAACCAATTACGGGAGGTACATATGTGCCTATGTATTGATACATAACATTATGTACTGGTTATGTTCATGGGCTTATTATAAATATGTTACTAATGATGGCGGTATGGTCAGGTTTTTCGATTGATTACTGGTTAAGAAAATAATGGCTTCCGATAATGAACTTCATCGAAAGATCGTTGTTGCTAAAATTGATATTTTGTTTCAGGTTATCGAATAATTCACATTGTCGTCATGTTAGAATGCAAGTTCTCGTTTCGTTCTACCAAAATGTTAGGGTGAAGATACCAGGCTGTGTTACAATGATTGGAAGAGTAGGGGTCTAGCTATGATATTTTTTATGCCACTTTACAAAATGGAGAGAAGACATGGCCGAGAGTGATCAACAATCAGAAGCTATGCGCTCCTCTTGAAGTATCAGAGAGCCGGTGATGCAATATGGGAAGGTAAAGCAAGCAAACATCTTTCTACACATGTCTCAATCGGTTGCGACACCACATCGGCGACATTAAATATTGGACATGGAAAGGAAAACATATCTGTTGAAACGTGTTGACAGCTCAAGTTCAATACAATTAAGCCTTGGTATCAACAATTGAGAAGCTACAACAACAGATGACGAGGTTGGTATTGCTGGTGCACAACTTTTCGAAATACTATATGGCGGGAAGACATCAGATACCTTGACTACCACGAGGCACACCAAATTCATGGACATGGTCTCAACTGGACGAAAGTCAATTGAGCCTCAAATTTTGCCAGCAGGTGAATGTACTACTCATTTCCACAGCTAATAAAACGGCACAAAAAATGCTCATCGTATAATATTTGTGGTACACAAAATATGGATCACAAGAACAAGGGAAGGGTGGCTGCAAAGAAGGGGGAGTATAATAAGGTCAGGGTGCAGTATGTCTAAACATAAGGTTTTATTGGTTTGAATTCCACAAAGTATATATCTTTCCAAAAGACAATGAACTCTGACGACCGACACACAAAACTCATCATATCTTGTTGTCAGAATGTTATAGGTCGAGCTTTCTCGTACATCAGGAATCTATCGCCACCTTTTTATTACTGAGAAAGGCAGGGACTCCGGACGCACCAAATGGCAAGGGGGCAAACCAGTCAGGGGGGAACTTTTCGGGTACCCACTGGACTCCCATATAGGTCAGGGCAAGGGGGGGGGGGGGGCAAGTACACACATGATGCCCCTTCTCCGGCGTCCCTGGAGAAAGGGATCACATGTCTCTTGATACCAGTCTTATGCACATCGACACGAACGGACAAAACCATCATGGCTCATCGGAATTTGAACCATATTTGGCATCGCTGGATACTCACGTTGGCCTATAATACCAATGTACTTTACCATCCTACAGGGGTTGTGGGTACTCACGTTCAATGAAAGAAAGAATCAAGTAGTATGTTTCATATAAGGTTGACAAACTTTGTCATGTCCCGACGAAACAACCGAGAGCAGTGTTATAAATGAGCCCCATGAGAGTATAAGACAGATACAGCTGTCTTCGTGTTACATGTGCCTTAACCCTTTACCCAACAGAACGGCCCTGTGCCAATGCATTCTCGTATATATGCGAGTCGACCATAGGTCGCCTCGCATATATAAGAGAATGCATTGGCTTAACACATTAAAAATTATAAAATTGTTAAAGAATGTAAGAAAAAATGGTAAAAAGTGTTAAAAAAGATTTTTTTTAGGCCAATGCATTCTCTTATATATGCGAGGCGACCTATGGTCGACTCGCATATATAAGAGAATGCATTGGCACAGGGCATAACTGTAACTATCACAATGTGGTCAAGGAGCCGGTTCCAATGATATCCATATTTGTATGGTTCTATTGAGACAGACCGAAGATATTTTAGGCTGTTGAAGCTTTATTTGGCCGGTTTTGGCCGGTTTGTTAGGTAAAGGGTTAATCGCTGCCAATCGCTTTGCACAACAAAAATTGCCTCGTGGGACTTTGTTATCTGAGGACCAATGTGACGATTCAGTCACGCTTCTTCTGCATGATAGGTCCATGGATTACTTTAGCTAATATCTCGCATCCATCTTGACAGCTACAATGGAAGACGTCTCGGAAAATGATGCATGGAGTACTTCCGATTTGTGACATTTCAAGCACATTTATGTTATCTTGTCCGAATTGACCCAGACGATTGGAATTTGAGTCTGTCTTCAGCAGGATCCAAATCTAGTCGATATATTATAAGTGTGTATATATAGATGATATTTTAAGGTTTCTTCCCCATTATATATAGCGTCACGGGAATATGATTAGCTGGGGTTATGTCTTTTCAACCACCCGACCTGATCGCGACATTGTGAACGTGTTTGGCGGAGGAAATACTGTGAACAGGATCCATTTCAACTTTAAAATTTCGCATTTTTAACATTTGGTCTGGTCAGCTAGGTACGGATATGGAAATATCCTGTCAGTATACGGCCAAAATTCGATCTTTACGCACGGGGGTTCTTATGTGAAACGAAATATACCCCACGCAGTTTAATTATGTGGAGATAATTATGTCAAGAATGTGCCACAGGTCATGCATGGGGACCCTCTATAGCATTATCCATGTGGTGTATTACACACGGATAACAACATGGAATCTGGAAGAGACACACATTACTTTTTCCATCAATATATTAGCAATCGTAGGTAAATTGTGATGGTGTCAACCTTACTAGGACAAAATATCCTATCCGCAATCGTAATAGTGATTTTTGCGAAAGGTCTCTATTGCCATATATCTGTACGTCGTGTAGTTAGGCACCCCTCGTGTTATAACATTACCTTAACATTTGCACACCTATTCCCGTACATGAACTCCTTTATCATCAGTTATAACCATAATCACGCATGGCTTCGTTAATCTCCACTGTCGTCTATAAATATACATGTACATATCTGAATCATATCGAGTATGTAGCGTACATTTGAACCCGTAACAAGCCTCCGTTGTCATACCGCTAACGTTGTGCTTCCGAACATCTCTTCTGTCTGCCCTCTTCTATTGTCCAATATGTCATCGATATTAATACGCAGGCAACTTCCGTTCCGGGAATCCACCTTCGGTGATAATCATGAGGAAGGTATAAACTATATTGTTCTGTGGCATCGCTGTTGAGTCCTTTTGAAGATGACGGCGGATCTCTTGATTAGAGACTTGGCGACAATCCCGGAGTAATTATGCATTGCTGGAGCCAGCTGCTGTCCTTTTAAGGAGCAGACGATTGGCGTATAACGGCCAAGTGAAGACGCTTCAAGCACCAATTAATGAAGGTGCATGCACTTGATTCGGTCAGGGTTAATAGACTCGCTACTCAACATTCGTAAACTAGATGGTCGAGGTCGTAGCCCGAGACCATTTAGTCTACGAATGTCCAGTAGCGAGTCAATTAACCGACCTAAAACACAGTTTTATAATATACAAGGAGTAATTACATTGATACAGATGCAAAATTCCGATAGATATCGATACATGAGACGTTTACGAACGTTTTTCTGAGGGGAAAATAGTCATTGGTTGACAGCAAAACCACGCCCCTTGCCACGGAGTTTGTGAATGGTAACATGGATTTTGGCGCGATAACAATTTGTCCAGGCATCTACAGCTGTCCAGTACAAATTTTTTCGAATTTATCTGTATTTTGGGGACAAATGCATTTTAGGATAATTTTGACTCGCGAATGATCAAATTAACTTCGTTCGGCGCAGAAGAACAGTAACTCTAATATGATTATACGTAAACGTAATTTGCGCCCGCTTATTACTGTTCATGGGATTGTCGGATGAAGTTTTATCTTTAGAATGATTTGATGATAAACCCTAACAGGACACAAGAAAATAATATATACAATGTATGTAAATAATCACATATAACGTAAATGTGGATGTTTAGCCTGCCCGTGTAATACGAGTCTCAGCTGTCTGTCGATCGACGCAGTCCTGTCTGGAATTTTGCGCGCCGATGTAGTTTGTGACGTCATGATGTACGTCTTGATGTCATGACGCCTTTACTGGTTTCCCCAAGAAGCAATTTTAAAAGGACTCTGCGATCTTCCAATAGGAACTTATAGTTTCTGTTTGTCGGCCTTGAACTTTGAGAATATTTCTTCAAACTTTTAGGTGGAAATATCGTTAGAAAATGGAAGATCAAATCTAAACGGTCAGTAAGGCCCCTAGAATCCTCTTTCGGGGCAAATATTTTTATAAAATGTGTAAACAAAACTTTTTCATGCAATTTCAGTTTTTGTTAACCAGGGCTTTGGTTTAATTTACATTAATTTTTAAAAATATCTTTGGCTTTAGGAGCATGACGTTCCTACGTATGATGAAATATAGCTAACATTTACCGGAACAAAGTTTTTAATTTTTGCCCTGGAGCATTTTGCCCAATTACACATTTCGAGGTGGTATTAATCAATACAAAATGACGGCCGTCGCCAACAATAAATTTTGGACTCGGCTGACCCTTAAGTTATGAATAAATTATTCTATTCTAGGTAAGTTCTATCTATTTTTAGATTGGGCTGAAAAAGTCGATTAGTATATCTCATATCCGCATAGGTATACCCTAGGTAGCTTCGCGGGCGCTATTATGGTGACGTGTTATGTTTGAATGTCATATACATACAACTGGTAAGCAAATAACATGCTGCTTTTTCTGGCAAGGAATTGTATTATGTGGGGTTTATTTCGCCCTCCGGGTGTATTATAAGCTGCTGTCTCTTGGTATCTATTGGCGCATGGGGGTTTTATTTATAGAAATTGGGATTTTTGGGACGCATTAAAAGTTGTAGTTCGACCCCGAGGACGAGTCCGGTAACAGGTGTAGTTGGGAATTTCAATTTCGTTTATTGTCATTTACATTATTATTTCATGCAACGGGCGTCTCTCGAGACATGCTAAATTGACCCATGGTTTGTTATTCGCATGCCAAGAAGCGCAAAGCAATTAATTCTAAATGGAATTCGCGCGTTAACCATTAGCACGCTGCACGTTATGTGTTTCTATTGTTCTTTAACCTGCTTTATTGCATTGTTATTTGAGCATCGGCATGTTATATTCTAAATGAATTGGGATGGAACCTATTAACAAATTCCCACGTTACTCCTTCGTGCTGTTTGTAAATATTGACTTTTCATTTCTTTGTATGCGGAATATATCGGAGCTATGAATAGAGATGTTATTAAGAAAAGTTCCAACACTAACCCTTCACATTGGTTGTTTAACATACAATGTGGCCTAATTCTAAAAATCATTTTTATTTATGTGTACCGATGATATATCACAATGATATATGAATTGAAGAATGTTCAGAAATTATCCCCCCCATTCCTGTGACCATGTTTTAATTGATCCTCATGGGGGAGGGGGCATATTATAATTAGTCCTCATTGGACCATATTTTAATTGACCCTCATGGGACTATATTGTATTTCACCCCAGTGAGACCGTAGTTTAATCAACACTGATGGCACCATATTTTAATTTTAATTAACCCTCATAATGGGACCATATATTTATTCTTTAATTAAGTAACGTTACCATATTTTAATTGACCTTAATGGGACCATATTTCAATTAACCCCACATGGGTCCATATTTGTATTAACCCTCATGTGACGATATTTTAATTAACAATCAAGGTACAATTTTAGTTAACCATCATGGGACCATATCTTGTATTAACCCTCATATTAATTAACCCTCATGGGACCATATTTTATTTAACCGTGATGTGACCATATTTTAATTTACCCTCATCGGACCATATTTCAATTAACCCTCTCTGGGTGTGACCATATTTTAATTTACCCTCATGAAACCATACATGTATTTTAATTAATCCTTATGAGAGGTCATATCAGGAGTGCATTACCTGAGGCCATTCTTATATATTAGCATTACGCCTTCCTATGGTATATCTGACCCTGTCGCAGGAGATGGTGGACTAAATGTGATTAAAACATACTCGGTATTTGCGTAATTGGATACTAAATGTGATTAGAAACGTGCTCGTACTTGAACCATGTTACGAAGATCGCAAATGTTTGCCCGATTATTATTCTGCATGCTATTTCATGCGCTACCAGACCACTATTTCAAATGAAATTAGAAAAAAATAAATATCACATATAATCATCATAGGCGTTACCTATATATAGATTTTTTCACAGTCACCACATAAAAGTTGTTATATTGTTTATATGGCTAATAATATGATCTCGAGGGCGTTACAATTTCTGACTATGGTTTTCTTGTAAGCATTATGCATATGTTTGTTACTGTGGGCGGGTGCTATAGAAGTGAACTATTTCTCGAATAGAGGTCCCCGTGGGAGTTCGCTGTGCATACCCTGGGAGATATGACCATTCTAGATTACAAATGTCGACTTGTGATATAAAGCGTATTATAAAAATCCCATTTGGAGAAATAGAAAGTCGAGGTAGAACAAAGGAGCTGGGTTTTAACTGGGGATAAATAGCGTTCAAACTACCACCATGACATACGACGACGTTGTCGCTGTTACTGGTGGAGAAAATACACTGCAGAGCCCCTATTTCACTTTGAAGCCATACAAATGCGTTTGGCTAAATTTGATTGGAATATCTGGTAAACCAATCAGGACTAATATCAAAGTTTTGTCTCCGACTATCAGGGCTGAAGAGAGTTACATTCGCTCGTGATAATTGCGTTCATATTTTAGGGGCATATATACCTTTACCCAACAGAACGGCCCTGTGCCAATGCATTCTCTTATATATGCGAGTCGACCATAGGTCGCCTCGCATATATAAGAGAATGCATTGGCTTAACACATTAAAAATTATAAAATTGTTAAAGAATGTAAGAAAAAATGGTAAAAAAAGATATTTTTTAGGCCAATGCATTCTCTTATATATGCGAGGCGACCTATGGTCGACTCGCATATATAAGAGAATGCATTGGCACAGGGCATAACTGTAACCATCACAATGTGGTCAAGGAGCCGGTTCCAATGATATCCATATTTGTATGGTTCTATTGAGACAGACCGAAGATATTTTAGGCTGTTGAAGCTTTATTTGGCCGGTTTTGGCCGGTTTGTTGGGTAAACTCCTTTCTTTTCATCGATATAATCGTAGGGGAGTGTAACGCGATTCGTCACCCCTCTGTCGCCTATACTATAACATACAGTCATGCTGTAAATGTAGGCAATTTATAAATAGAGACCTTTCGCAAAATCACTATTACGATTACGGATAGGATATGTTGTTCTAGTATAAGGTGGACACCATCACAACTACACACGATGGTTATTTGGTGAGACGGCATATCCCCCCACTGTATTCAGTTACATATATATTTGATGGAAAAAGTAATGTGTGTCTCTTTCAGATCCCATGTTTTATCCGTGCGTTATACACCACACGAATACTGTTAGAGCACCCACAACAAGCAGGACTGATGGCAACATCCTTGACACGTCTGCACATAACTAAACTGCGTGGGGGTATATTTCGTCTCACATAAGAACCCCCGTGCGTAAAGATCGAATTTATACTGACAGTGTATTGTCCCCATATATCCGTAATCGTAATCGTGATTTTGAAATGGTCTCTAATAGCGTGTAGCGGAGCCCATGCCAACCCTGCGTGGTAAAATCGCCAGTCTTGCACATCTGAAACCTTCTCCCCGTTGTCCATATTAAAATGCAGTTTCGATGATACTGAGGAAGGTATAAATATTCTGTGCAATCGCCGTGAAGCCTGTGATGTCCTTTTGATGATGACGGTGGATCACTTGAATGGGAATTTAACGACTATCACGGAGTAATTGTGCGCTGTGGGAATCAGATGCTGTCCGTTTAAGGAGCAGAACAATGACGATTAATGGCTATGAACTCGAGTGACGACATTTCAAGCACCAATCTAGGTGCGGGCAGATGATTGGCTAGGGATAAGTACCATTCTAACCACCGTTCTAGGACACACGACGAAGTTGTGGAAGATTACAATGCGCAGGGCAAATTTCACTTTGAAATCTTACTAACAAGTTTGGCTAAATTTGATTGGAATATCTGGTAAGCCAATCTGGACCAATATACAAGTTTTTTTCACAGACTATCGGGTTAACCCTTTACCAAACAAAGCAGCCAAAAACGCCCAAATAAAGCTTCAACAGCCTAAAATATCTTCGGTCTGTCTCAATAACACCATACAAATATGGATATCATTGGAACCGGTTCATTGACCACATTGTGATGGTTGCAGTTATGCCCTGTGCCAATGCATTCTCTTATATATGCGAGTCGACCATATGTCGCCTCGCATATATAAGAGAATGCATTGGCCTAAAAAAAACTTTTTTACCATTTTTTCTTACATTCTTTAACAATTTTATAATTTATTCAAACATTTTTTAACATTTTTTATAATATTTTTCTACATTCTTTGACAATTTTATCATTTTTAATATGTGTTAAGCCAATGCATTCTCTTATATATGCGAGGCGACCTATGGTCGACTCGCATATATAAGAGAATGCATTGGCACAGGGCCGTTCTGTTGGGTAAAGGGTTAAGGCAATTCATATTCGCTCGTGATAATTGCGTTCATATTTGAGCCGCACATACTTAAACATATACATGTACAAACTCCTTTATTTTCATCCATATAATCGTATGAGATTGTAACGCGATTCGTCACCCCTCTATATACTAAAGGCCATATATACTATAAATGTTGACAATATATATAATAAACTCATACTTGCGTGTTGCGCGTAGCGGAGCCAATAGCAACCCTACGTGGTTATATCGCTAGCGTTGCACATCTGACACCTTCTACCCGGTGTCCATATTAAAATGCGTGCAGCTTCGTGATCTAATGATGAAGGTATAAGAGCAACTACCTGTACATATACACGTATGAACTCTTTTATTTTCAGCACTATAAAGGTGCCATTACACGATTAAGCTTGCGAGGTGTATCGTGTAATACCATGCCATTTCATACAGCTCAGAACTTTTTATTACCCATACAGCGAGCTGTATGGAAAGGGACCGAGCCGTTTTTTGCATACAGCACAGATCCCCCATTAATGTCAAGTAGCAGTTAAATAACAGAATTCCTCCTGATATCTGATAAAAAACACATGTGTAGTTCACAATATTGGAGTCTAGTTAGTAAATATAACCACAGACCAGTTAATTATGATGGACAGTCTGTGAAAGATTTCCTGATAAAACAGTGCTAATAAAAATTTGCTGGATGGTGTAATGTGAACATCGAGCATAACCCCATGTGGTTACCGTTTGGAGCTTAATACAGCAAGCTTAATGGTGTAATGGCACCTTAAGGGATTGTAAACGATTCTTCACCCATCAATCGCCTCTACTATATAAGATGTTTAGTACATGCCATGTTATAAACATTGAGAACATATACACAGAACGACACAAGTGTGTTAATGGGTTTGTTGATACGATACGAGCGCTAGCGCGGAAGTGCGCCTCTCGTTATATCCTTCCGCGTTGTGTCGTTCTGTGTTTATTACACTTCACCCATCCTAGTATGCGTGCATTAAAACACAGGCCTACAAGGTGTATTTAGCCACATACAGAGCTTGTATTGTCATGTGTGATGATGCTTGTATTTTATAGTTCCGTTTCATGGTTTAGGCGAAAGTCAGAACCGATTTGTAAATATGGAACAGCAATAACATTGAACTTCTATGAAC
The DNA here is from genome assembly GCA_032622095.1 of Siphonodentalium dalli. Lineage (NCBI taxonomy): Eukaryota > Metazoa > Mollusca > Scaphopoda > Gadilida > Siphonodentaliidae > Siphonodentalium > Siphonodentalium dalli. Next base: position 151,884,864 of record CP136068.1, on the reverse strand, counting down.
AAGCGAGTAATAAATATTAAAAAAAAACCCACACTTGCTCGTGTAGCGCGTAGCGGAGCTCATGCCAGTCTACGGGGTTATATTGCCGGCCTAGCACATCTCTAATATTGTCCTTGTTGTATTGAGGAAGGGGGGATAAGAGACATTACTCTGCGCTGTGATGTCCTTTTGATGATGACGGTGGCTCACTTGAAAGGGGATTTGATGACACTCGCGGAGTAATTGTGCGTTATGGAAGTAAGATGCTGTCATGACGAGGAGCGGAACAGTGATGGGTAATGGCCACTCAAGTGACGAATCCCGATATGAGCCGGACAAATTAGAGACCCATTTGAGGGAAGCTGTACAAAAAGTCTGTTAATTGGTTCGCCACCGCGTGATGAACGTCATTGTCAGAAGGAGTGTTGAGGAGGCGAGGTGGACATTTCCAGCCGTGTGTTGGTCCGTTCTAATTAGGAGACGCGACCCAAAAGCACCGTCTTTAACCCTTTACCCAACAGAAGGGCCCTGTGCCAATGCATTCTCTTATATATGCGAGTCGACCATAGGTCGCCTCGCATATATAAGAGAATGCATTGGCTTAACACATTAAAAATTATAAAATTGTTAAAGATTGTAAGAAAAAATGGTAAAAAGTGTAATTTTTTTTTTTTAGGCCAATGCATTCTCTTATATATGCGAGGCGACCTATGATCGACTCGCATATATAAGAGAATGCATTGGCACAGGGCATAACTGTAACTATCACAATGTGGTCAAGGAGCCGGTTCCAATGATATCCATATTTGTATGGTTCTATTGAGACAGACCGAAGATATTTTAGGCTGTTGAAGCTTTATTTGGCCGGTTTTGGCCGGTTTGTTGGGTAAAGGGTTAACCCTTCCATGACGAGAGCTGCGCCGATGATGCAGCATTTTAAGATCGTGTGTCAGTGAATTCTCTTATACATGCGAGTCTCACATTGGGAACCTCGCATATATAAGAGAATGGCATGGCTTACAATGTCATGGTAAATATTGTTAAGCCAATATATCATCTTACATATGCGAGGCTGTTTCGCAGTTATGGTTCACGTAGAGCTTTTCCACAATACAAAGTTCAATTCCTTGAAATAGCGAAGCTCTTAGCAAAATCCGTGATTCCCGAAAACGGAAAGTGTATGCTCTGTAATAAACAATATAGTAACAAATTTGAACACAGCGTCATTGTGTGTCCGGAAATATCTGCGGCAAGGAATGACATGTGGTTCACTCTTCTTGAACAGTTTGACATTCCTTGCTTCATAGAAATAGACAAGCTCACCACCTACGAACAGATGATGATGATATTTATGTCATGCATCCCCCCACATGTTCGGGAAAAAATAACAGATATTAACAAATTTATTATATTTATAACAAGGAGTACACTCCGCATGTGGAACAATTATCACGAGCTGCTTCGGGCATCTGATGATGTCATACCTGTTATTCCAACATTGTAGTATAGCAAATAACGTATGCACCCCGTCCGAGTATCCCAACCACAATATATTATATCGTATCACTAGCAATATGCAAAGCTGACAGGACCCACATTATCATAACCATATTGTCAACCACAAACAATCGTGCGTGTATCTTTTATACGTGACCAACCTCGAGGAAACAATAAAACATATGCAAACGATATACCACTGGATAAGATTACAATTACTCCAGATGTAGCTAATTCGTCTTACAATTCATCTTACTTGCCAACTCACTACTATGGTGCGTATTATCGATATAGTTATGTCACCCTTGTATAAAGCATCTTATTGCATCTTATCCCAACATTCCGAAACCACCCTATTTTCCGGTTAAACAGACATGTCGTCTATACACTTGTGTCTGAATTCTCTCATTACTTTATTACATAATTGATCAAATGAAAACCGTATACATATTCATCATGAATGTCCTCCTGTGATTGACTTATTGTACATGCTTACATGATGTATTCTTTATTGTGTTATGGTTCATTTGTATCGTTATTTGCATAAATGTAGTCTAAGCTCTCCGTTACATGGAGGAAGTAAAGGATTATATATATATATATCATCTTACATATGCGAGGCTCCTTATGTGAGACTCGCATAATTATATAAGAAAATACATTGGCACAAGGTTTTCGTAAAATTTCAGGAAGCTCCAGTCATGGAAGTGTTAAAGATACGGTAAGCGTTTGTGGTGGGTATTGCTGTTAAAATAGGCACATCCGTTAAATACGCCATAAAAAGAAAGAATATTAAATATAGACAGACTGTGTTCTGATACCGAGATCATATATAACTATCGCGGCGTAAACAGTATGTGATTGTCAAGTTCGGACGCTGTGTTGTGTAAACAAAAGCCATGTTATTTATAGTACAGTACGCAAAGGGTACGGGATAAGCACCGGAGAGACCCCACTATAGGAACTTTGCTTAAAATGGCAACCCAGTTGTTTACAAGATAATGGCAAAGCGCTCGCTAATCCTGGCCACTTACGATTTCAGCGTTGTATGGGTCACTGTGAATCATTCTTCTAAAAAAATATCAAGGTGTTCGGTGTTTTGCTTATATCTCACTCGTTACGTGCTGTATATAAACAAATTATCGGTTCACTCAAAGTGTGTTTTGTGGAAATATCGCATTCATAGAATTGCATTGCTTAATTGTGTCTACAATTTCCACAACAGGTCATTTTAGCGGTCATTAAACGTCAACAAGTCAAGACAAGACATTTATCAATATTTAGTTAAAGTGATATGTTGTCATCACTACTAAATCCAGCATTCTGATTGGTCGGCGCCCACGTGGCTAGTTGCAGTTATTTCTCGGTGAATGCGCAACGCCTCATAACACCAAGCTCATAACACCATCGATACGTCATTGGGATTGGAAAGACGAACGCGTAATGTTTTGGGCGCATTTGGACTCGCGCAGGATTGACTTAATACATCATCGGGTTTCAATATGAAGAGAAATTGTTCCTATTAACTTTTGCCAAGGGTGCTATTGGGTATTTTGGGCTGATCTTGTCACGATACACTTTTCGATTTAAATACATTTACAAAAGTGGCTTTTTCGCTAATTGTATATAAATATAAGGATTAACTGTCATGTGGACTATTTTTATGGAGATGTAACCGTGAGGTAAGTGGTCATAACTTGTATGTAAAACCCTTCGGGTTTTACACAAGTTATGTCCACTTACCTCACGGTTACATCTCCATAAAAATAGTCCACATGACAGTTAATCCTTATGTGAAGGGTGTTCAAATAGAAATGGAGAATAATCTTGCCCAAAGTAGTTATTTTTACAAATATTATATCCAATTTGGCAACATACATTGTCATTCTTATATATTAATTAATTGCAGTGATTCTCGAAGGTTAAATCGTTTTCGTTAGTTTATCACAGATAGTTGCGTCCCGAATCGAAAAGTAAATATTTATTTATAATTTAGGGTAGTTCCGACGATGATCTCTATCGAGTGGCACGGTTGGTTTACTTGCAATTTTCGGCGATGTAACTAAAATTCCACATTCCTCCAGTTGGCATAGCGCCTAAATGCTAAGTTATCAGTTTCACACACCCGAACAAGTCCATAATATATCTTTAATACTCTAATAAAATAAATCGAAATGACGTAAATATTATAAGTAGTTGTCGGTGGTTCGCGGTGATTCTTTGTGGTTCGCGGTGATTCTCTGTGGTTCGCGGTGATTCTCGGTGGTTCGCGGTGATTCTCGGTGGTTCGCGGTGATTCTCGGTGGTTCGCGGTGATTCTCGGTGGTTCGCGGTGATTCTCTGTGGTTCGCGGTGATTCTCTGTGGTTCGCGGTGATTCTCTGTGGTTCGCGGTGATTCTCTGTGGTTCGCGGTGATTCTCGGTGAGCCTTGGTCAGACTCTAGGATTATGTTGATTCACATTAATCCGCTCCAAGTAGTGTTCTGATTTGATTGGCGTCATGACGTCGAAATAATTTTATTGGCTAGATGTAAACCAGACCGTGCTTGCATGTGGTCATAGGAAGTGGATCTATAAGGCATCGTTTTGTTTTGTTTGCGCGTTGTCACTTGTGTGTATAATATGGCGTCAAATTCGAGGAAATCAGATATATGGACTCACTTCACGTTGGATGCCAAAACTAAAAAGACAACATGCAAGCTCAATCCAGATCATGTTCTTAGTTATTGTGGCACTATACGACCAACTTGTTGAACCATGCATGGGACATTGACTACTTGAACTTCATAAACAGATAAACTCTTGCAATTAATCCAAAAGACTTTTTTCTCTCTTTTTTTTTCATTATTTCATTTAAATAACAAATTGATTCCAAAATATGTTATCTATATAATTTTATAATTTATCTAAATATTCGAATAGTATTCGAATATTCGCTCGTTATTCGAATCCAAGCAAGTTCACCGTGGATTACCGCGAAAACAACGTGAATCCCGTTGATCCATGATGTATGGGTTCAGTGCATGCCCCCGGTGTTGGGTGTTTTGCTTATCTCACACTCTTTGCACACTATATATCAATGTTATGGGCTCTCCGCTATCAAGCATTTAGCATTTCCGCCAATGAGAGCAAACAATGTGTTGACCAGGACAACGTACTCTATGCACGTTTTATATATGTGATATGACTGTACGCCAATTTGGATAATTGCTAGGCCAGAGGATAGAATCACTTAGTGTCATTTCAAACCTAATATATAACGACAAGAACTAACTTACATTGCAAGTCTAATGCATGGACCATAGGGAGCATATAATGACACATTCATATACAGTAATTCCCTAAGTAATCGACCTCTTAACCACAGCAGAATTATGGGTAACTTTTCAGGATTTAGTCGGAAATATGGCTTGTTGCCATTCAACGGAAAGCTCTCAGGGAGATGAGGCCCAATCTTGCTTAAATTGATCCTGCATGCGGAATTTCATTGCTCTAATGATTATATCGTCTTCTATGTGGTGTTGGCATAACCATGCATATGCCATTCCACATTTGTCAAACATCTTTTGAATGGACCTTATCCATGGTATTTTGTAAGTTTCTTCCTCTGAAAGCTGATAACAAAGTTTATAAATTTTAGAGGTTAGATTATTTCCAGATGCATTTATTAGTTTGGTCCAGAAGTTCAATATTCTAATGTTAATGTTCATGTGGGGAGGAAATCTATCTAGTTCTCCATAGACCATATAACTTGGTGTTGATGATTTCAAACCAAATGATTTTAAACAATTTAAGGTGAACACGCTCGATAATTGAGTTATCGCCCGTACCCCAAGTTTCGCAACCGCACAGAAGGATGGGGGTGACCACAGTGTCAATGAGTTGTAAATGAGCTTGTATAGAAAGCTTGTTTTTACGACCGATTTTCAATACATCATACATAGCTCTTAGTCTTTTGTTTGTAGCATATCGTTTCATTTCAAGGAAAGATCCACTCTTACTGAAAATTACTCCTAAATAAGTAAATAAGTTAACTACGTCCAAAATTTTATTATTGTATCTAAATGCCACGTGCTTTGGTTTACGTCTAGCGAACCAGACCACTTTAGATTTAGCGATGTTGACTTTTAGCATCCACATAGTACAATAGTCCTCAAAATAGTCTCTCTAGTTTCTCATGTTAGACCTCTGATATCAGTCGACGCTAAGAAGTCAGTTAAATCGTTTATGTACAGACAAAATAAAAAAAGGTGAGAGATTGTCGCCTTTTTTTTTGGCCAATGAATGAAGGAAAACTATTGGAAGATTGACCATTATGAAAAACTTTATACGTTATGTCCGTATACATGTCGATGATGATATTATAAATTTGACCATCGATATCATTTAACCCTTTACCCAACAAACCGGCCAAATAAAGCTTCAACAGCCTAAATTATCTTCGGTCTGTCTCAATAAAACCATACACATATGGATATCATTTTTTTAACACTTTTTACCATTTTTTCTTACATTCTTTAACAATTTTATAATTTTTAATGTGTTAAGCCAATGCATTCTCTTATATATGCGAGGCGACCTATGGTCGACTCGCATATATAAGAGAATGCATTGGCACAGGGCCGTTCTGTTGGGTAAAGGGTTAATGGAGGCGGATCATGCCATGAATCTCTGCTCCAGCTATATACTCCCGCAGAGATCAGTCTCCATGCACCAGTTATATACTCCCGCAGAGATCAGTCTCCATGCACCAGTTAAAAACCTCGAAACCTTTTGATATTGCGACAGGGAAGTACATTGAAAAAACAGTACAGTTAATATATTGCTTTGTTAATATCTGTTCCTTGGTAATGTATTTCATCGTGGGTGAAGGTCCAACTCGAAATGGCATGATTTAAGTGACTTTTTGGGCGATTTTGCGTTGATACAATCATGGAATTTCTCCCGGGCATTTAATTCAATGTTCAAAGTCACAAAAAAGGATGTGATCTCGAGCTGGGACCAACCTCTACTTTGAAGTAGATTATTGAGGAACAAGTATTAACAAATAAATATATCTTGTTTGTATACTATAAAGTTCCTTGCCAGAAGGGATCAGTACATAAAAGAGTTCACAGGTTTTGTACTGGCGGAATATGATCTCTACGGGCGTAGCTAGAGTAAATTCATGGCGTGATCTACTTCTAGAGGCAAGTGGAGAATGGCTTCATTCGTACAAACCACGAATTTACTAACCGGGAGCTCGGTAATTTCCTCACTACTATGATGCAACCAAAATCGAAAAAACAACGTAGCTCTGCCCGGAGGTGGACATAAATCCACAATTTAAAGCAACAAGATCTCATCGAACACAATTTCGCAATGGCTCAGACATTGCAATAAGCAACATGGATACGCCGGGATGTTATATCTTTAATTGAGCTTAACCCTTTACCCAACAAAGCGGCCAAAAACGCCCAAATAAAGCTTCAACAGCCTAAAATATCTTCGGTCTGTCTCAATAACACCATACAAATATGGATATCATTGGAACCGGTTCGTTGACCACATTGTGATGGTTACAGTTATGCCCTGTACCAATGCATTCTCTTATATATGCGAGTCGACCATAGGTCGCCTCGCATATATAAGAGAAGGCATTGGCCTAAAAAAAATCTTTGTTTAACACTTTTTACCATTTTTTCTTACATTCTTTAACAATTTTATAATTTTTAATGTGTTAAGCCAATGCATTCTCTTATATATGCGAGGCGACCTATGGTCGACTCGCATATATAAGAGAATGAATTGGCACAGGGCCCTTCTGTTGGGTAAAGGGTTAAAGCAACAAGATCTCATCGAACTCAATTTCGCAATGGCTCAGATATTGCAATAAGCAACATGGATACGCCGGGATGTTATATTTTTAATTGAGCTTAAGACAAATGATTGGTTTCATATTTTACTTATGTTCCTTGTTAGTTAATCACTTGCTTCGTGGTCGGTGGAATAATGAGAACGGTTTGACCCAGATCTACCACATACCAAATACTGAACGAATTGTTTAGCAAACTGGGTCGAGCCTATGCAAAATTAGCCCAGACTCGACCATGCTGATAATATATTATTCTATCAAATTATATCGCAAGAAAAATCAGCACCCAATGACAGTATTTAATGTTTACGGTACAGAACTGATCCGACTGTATATAAGGGGGAGTATTATATCCTATTTATATTAATATATACACGTGGAACGAATACGAATTACAATATTCTGTCCAATCCATTGATTCCATAGTGTCATATAATAGTAGCGCGTGCATTTTTGAGCAAATGTGAAAATGAATTATATACAAGGGACCTAGTCCCCTATCTACGGGTATATCTGCATGTAATTTACAAGAAATCTCCCTCGTGTGGCTTACCGATAATTCATCCATACCACAACATATCTCATAATAACCAGATTTCTCCTGGCCGGGGGCCTCGTTGGCGGAGACGTGTCTCACCCCCCACAACTTTGGTCAAATTTTTCAACAGTTGGAAATTTCATACCTGACAAAACATTAGTTGGAAATTTCACACCAACAATAGGTTGAAAATGTTCTTGTAGTTTGATTTTCAAACAATTTAATGGGGGGAATTAATTTTTTTTGGACCAATATTTGCATATTTTCCTATTTTTTGTCTAAATTTTGGACTGAAATGGTTATCAGTTGGAAATGTTCCAACCTTAGGGGGGTGACAGGTTGGAAATCTCCAACACTTGGAAAGATTTTTTCCTGCTCCCTCCCCGTGGCCAGTTTTAAGAAAACAATATTGTCATACATTTGGTCAACATTGTCATTGGAATTGTTATCAGTTGGACATTTTCCAACCTAAGTGGGGGTGTCAGGTTTCAAAATTCCAACTCTAGGAAGGCTTGAGGCTAGTCTAGATGCTAATATTTTTGCGATTTTCTTGTATAGTTTTCAAAATGTTCTCACACCGGGCCGAACAACCATGGTCAGCCCAGTGTGTCCTGGTCTCTTGTCCGTTGCCATGTGCATTTGTCTGGAGTTAAACCACTAGCTGTTAGGATTTATGCAATTTTTCAGGTTAAAATACCTGAATGTTCTCAAAACCGGGAAAATATAACGATGGTTTATGAATATATAGGATATTAGGCCTGAACACTAAGGTGCAAGGGGTGGTGTGCAAATGGAATTATGCAAAACTTGTGTTTGGTCTGATTCAAGGGGGGAGTGCAGTTGGAATTTCCCAAGGTGGACACCCCCAACGGAGACCCTCTAGCCACGTCCCTGCTCTGTGGCTCAGTCGGTTAGGGGTACAACCCCAAGCCGTATCGATGAGGGTTAAAATCCACATGTTTTCGTCATGGACGTTGCACTCGAAATCGTTATATGGTGGAGTTTCCAGTCACTCGACGATGGCCGGTGGTTTTCCGCAGATGGTCATCGAATTTATCAGCCGTTGAAATCACTGTTAGATTAGCCGTAAGTGTGCGGATATGGCCTTAGTTGCTGAAAGCGACATTAAACCCTAATCAATCAATCAATCCTCATGGCCGAGGACTAATATAAATCGATGCTATACACATCTCTTCGTTTGATTTAAAGGGGTACTATACACTAAATCCGGTCATTTATGTGACCATCTCCTTTTATACTCAACATAATATATGACACAAATGAATGGTTTGAACCATGGATTGGTGCAAAAAACGTGTGTGCTCTATGAACGATGCAAACAACATGGTAATTATAATGAAAATGAGATTTTGACTCGAGATGTCGTTTGCATCGTCCATAAAAGGAGATGGTCCCATAAATGGCCGGATTTAGTGTACAGTACCCCATTAAACATATTTGGTGTCATACATGTATAATGTATGTATTTATACATAAATATAAGGGAATGGAGGACAAGTTCTGAAAAACTTAGACGGACCTCCGCTCCCTAAAACAAATTTAAATTCAAACACAAATTTACAAAATAATATAACAGGTTTTGGTATGAAGGGCATGAGGTGTCAAATATGTATTCGTGCAAGTGATTTCCCCACTGAACGGATGTTTTTTGTGTTTTTTTGTATCGAATGTATGTTGTGTCAAATCTCTCTCTCTCTCTCTCTCTCTCTCTCTCTCTCTCTCTCTCTCTCTCTCGCATTATCTTTCACACTCTCCCCTCTCTCTCTCATTCTCTTTCATTCCCTTTCTCACCCTTAACTTCCGTATTACAATGTAATACCGTATCTCAATCCTAAATAATATTCCAATCAACCAAATCTATATATCCCGTCTGCTTTACCCCAAGTGATATTTTTGTCACTTGAGGTAAGATTTATTCCACGAGGAGAGGACTTTAAAAAAGCATTTTGCTTGTTGTCCAATCCTCTTCATAAATCTATATATTTTTACATGTTTATTATGTTTATGTCATATGTTTGATTTTTTGAAATAAATATTGTTTACACCAAATATGTATAATAATTTGAACTTGGTTAAATATGATTGGTTAAAGACTCAAATAATGGTGACTGGGTGTTTAAACATATTAGGGAATATTTGGATGGGACATAACGATAGGAAGGTTATTAAATATAAATAGCTTTTCCACATTGTAATCTCGCTACATGATATTAATTCACCAAGGCACGAGATAGGGTTTTTTTTCTTATAAAAAACGCAATAACATTCGAAAAAAAAAAAAAAAAAAAAAAAACAGCGTAACTCAGGCCGGAGGTTGAATTAAGTCAACTATTCACGACCCCCCAACAAGCCCACATTCGTCCGCAAGTCTGCAATTGTTCACGCATTGCAATTAACAATTATAATCGGTATGATTGAATATCGTATGTCTAATTGAGCTTAAGGCAAGACGGAACGGTGGGTTTCATATTTCACTTAATGTGCCCGCTCATTAGTTAATTGTCGGCTTCGTGACTGATGGAATTGCGAGAATTACTTGACCCAGAACACAAACGAGAAGTATAGAAGGAATTATTCACCAATCTGGGTCGAGAGTGTACAGCATTATCCCATATTCGACCATATATAGACCTACAACAAGTCCACCAGCAGTTTATAACGAAATATACAAAATGGGTCCAGTAAATTAGGCCTGGACCGAGCCTTTGGCGAGGTCAAGACCTAATTTACTGGGCGAGTTAAAACACGGGACGAGTTGTAGAGTTCACTTATTACTTCATATAAAAGCTCCATGAAACACACTTAAATCAATAAATGGGACGTGAAAGTAACATCGGCTTCTATAAGGTCTACAATGACCTATCACGTTGTTTGCCCGCGTAAAGAAATAGTCACAGATAAATAAGACTCTTTGCCCTTTTTAATGGCGTAAATTTTATGAGATAACTTTTCAAACTACATCAATATCAGTCACATACACTGATTCTTCTTCATTCATCGTCCGTAGCTAACGGAATGTAAACAGACGACAAACCGGAAGTCAACGGTCACGTATGCGCAAAAATAATACATTTAGGTACACCTGGCACTATTTCCTATTATACAATGACCGTTGTATATTATTATTATTTTTGAATGGGATAAGGGTCGGATCATGTAATAAAATGTTATATGAATATAAATTGATCATCCAATTTCCATAATAAGTGTAGGTTATATAATTGTTATTAGGGTATATGAGAAATACCACGGGCAGACAGGCGAATGCATATTTCGAGTAAACCATAATAACAATTATATAGACTGCTTATAGCACACAATACGAGTAAACCATAATAACAATTATATAGACTGCCTATAGCACATAATACGACAATGATGACTTAATCATTCCATTATGAGTACGGTGCTTTTTCGGGGTATAAGACCGTGCCCGGCACTAACAGGTGAGCAATATCATCAGTCCTATATAATTAGACCATGTATTTCCATTGTGGTTCCCAATGGATTCAGGCCACATGCATGAGAGACCGGAACACACACATACGCGTCGTACTATCGCAACCCACTGCTTTCAAAATACATTGTTTGACTTAGCTATTAATTGAAGTCAGTCAGTTGAATAAAGAATAACGATATGTCGTAGTGAGGTAGACAGCAAGTATTCCACTGGAAGTTTAAAAACCCTGGATATTTTTGTGAATTAAAATAGGAGAGAGTGGTGTCTTTCGGTGGCTTCACTCTGTGACATGAATAATTTGAATCAGTGCCCGTGCCCTTCAATTCATCGGTCTAACTATCTTGATTAAATCCAAGAATGTCCTTCTAACAAGCTAATAACCGTATACGTGACCAGAGTATATGATCGTTCATCACAAAGGATTATGGCAATTGATTTCCAGCATAGCACAATTATCTCAGATTGGAAATAACAGACCATAATACCCTTCAGATTCAGAGTTCATAATACCCTTCTGAGTGCAGATTCATAGTTCATTATTCGATCGATAGTTCATATAATTCTGCCCGGAACCAAGTGCCACATTTTGGAATCCATCCAATGCACAAAAGCAGTCAGAAAGTTATTTATATGTTTTGAGTAGCTAAGCAGAACAACGCAACACCCCCTCCACCTTCAAGTCCACGGCGTTCGCGTCGTGCTACCCCGGTTACTAGAGAGAGGGAGAAGAGAGAGAGAGTGAGAGAGAGAGAGAGAGAGAGAGAGAGAGAGTAGTTGGTCGAGTGATCTTCTGCTTTACCCCACTTCATATCGCACGTTCTGGTGAGTCAGCTTATATTATCACATTGGTATAACATGAATAGGCCGTTAGTTGATAGGTCAATCATCGGACGAATGGAAGTTGTTTCACAGCGAAGATATCGTCCAATGCGCGTCCATTAGTTTAAACAGTATTTATTTTTCCGTTTATGGACATTCAGATAAATAATTACAATAGATACAAATTTAGAAGAAAAATGGGATTAGGCAACAAGCCATAGGCTTATTTGAAGCCCTCTCCCTTGACAATGGCACAGCCCTACTTGACTGCAAGTCAAGTAGGGGTAAATAATAGAGGCATAAAAAATATCCATAGAAAGAAGAAATATGAGGTGGAGGCGAGACAAAGGGACAGAAGATAATGTCAGAATTTTAGAGAGAAGGTCAGAGAGTACAGAGTGTGAGGTGTAATTATATATCTGAACATGCATATAAATAATTTCAAATAAACCAAAAAGATATATAATAACACATTTCAAGGAAATAAAAAGTATTTATACATAATTTGTGATTGGAAAAATAACCATGTGAACATCTGCAGTAAAGATCGAATGTTTGGTCGTCTACTGGCAGGATACTGTCCTTATCCGTAATGCGCGTCCATTCAATGGACCTATCCATAGGGACCGCCCACCAGTATACTGCATGGTTACTGTTACTACGCACCACAAGCCATTTGGATTTCGCTATATATCAGTGCTGAAATGGCTTCCGATGAGAACGGATCTTGTGTTTCAAGTTCGCTTTTAAATGTTCCAGACGATATCAACGTTTGTTATTTACCCGACATTGATAAATTATCAAAAATGGCACAAGAAAAGGGGCTTAATTATTATACCCAGGGATATATTCATGGCATTAGAACGAGTGAAGTTAACCAATGCTTCAGGGTTGACTCGAAGTGTTATAGGTCGATGACAAAGTCACAACCACCACACCGATACATATAGAAATCTGCGTCATCACAAAGACAATTATCGAATCGATGTGCTCCTGCAAAGCCGGGTAAGTTTTTTCTTTTATCTTTCTGAATTTTAGATATATGGAATATATCCTCGTAATTTCGGTTATGACGAAAATAGGCAACATAATCTCCAAATCAACTTGACCTGTCATATTTCATCTACTATACATGTAATATTATTTCTAATCAGTCACACGCCATCTATACAACACAGACAGACAGACAGACATTAGCAAATATAGATATAGATTATGTCTGCGCCCATATCATACGAAATCTTAAACGTGTTCGATTGTAAATGATTATATATAAATATATCGAAATGAAGGCATGATACCAGATTGTCCAGGGTTTGATCCGAATCATGATGCATGTTCTGTTGGCATACACTGGGGAAAACGGTCGCGCTATAAGTACACAGATTATCATAATATCCATGGATGCACTTCAGGACCTAATGACTCAGTAGCTGGTATAAATGTGATCGATGAACGTGGCTTTAAGAACATGTCTCCAAAACCACCTCGTAAGAAATCAGACACTATAAGATATTCCCGTATGGATCAACACAGCCCATGAGTACGCTTGGACAATTTATGGCTAAACTGAAATGTGTTGACCGAGAATTCTGACATTTTTCACGTTTTCTTCGGGAAGTCTGGTTCGCTCCTATCATGTAACTCAGCAATAAAGCTCGGATTTATAACATTTGTTCAAAATGTTAACTCTGTATCAACCAGCAGAAATAACACCAGTTCCCTCACACAGGAGTGTGAACATTAATCACTGGAGTTGGAAAATTAAAGGACTACAAAGTGTTTTACCGTAACATAAATTTGTTTTATAAAGGCGATAGCCTAAGCCGTTGTTCCTTTAAAAGGGGGGTGGGGGCTCGATTCGTGTGTTTTAGATTGGTCGAAAATTGTATTACTCGTAATTGAAAAACTCACATTATGACACATGAAATAAATATTTTAGATCACAGATGCAGTTAGTAGGTATGTGCATGGTCAATTGATCACTCAATCATCCATCGTAATTACATATATGTGTTTTCATTTAACTCAAATTCAAATAGACATACCCGTACGCACGTGCATGAAATCGATATAGTAAGAGTTTTTGGATATTGGAGACCTTTCGCAAAAACACGATTACTATTACGGATACGGACAGTATCCTGCCAGTAGACGGCCAAACATTCGATCTTTACACAGGGGTTCTTATTTGAGACGAAATATATTCCACGCAGTTTAATTATGTGCAGATGTGTCAAGGGTGTGCCACTTGTCCTGCTTGGAGACGTTCTAACATTCCCAGAGTGGTGTATAACACACGAATAAGAAAATGGCATCTGAAAGAGACACACATTACTTTTTCCATCACATATATGTGTGACTGAATATAGTGGGGCATATGCCGCCTCACCCATTACACATCGTATGTAAGTTGTGATGGTGTCCACCTTAGTAGGACAATATATCTTATCCGTTTTCGTAATAGTGATTTTTGCGAAAGGTCTCTATGGATTGAGATTACCCTCCGTCCTCTGCTATAGGGTATGCCACAGCATTCAGCATACATGTATAATTGTCATATTTTAGTGAGCGTTTTAATGATGTGTAACCTCAATTTGACCAATGTACAATTGCATTGATTGGCCATCAATTGGGGAATTTGACAGAGCCTAGGCCAATAGATGCTCAAATCCCCGTCATGAGCATAAACAGCTTAAATTGATTTTATGAGGTAATTAACCTCAACCACGATCATGAGGGTAGGGGGGTTGTGATATTTACAGAAAATCGTAACATAAATACCGCTATGGTATACGGGAGATTGTGGAGATTACTGGGGAATAATACAATGTACTGCAGGAATTTACCGCATTTGATTCCATTTGTGCCGTAAACTTTACGAGATTTGTCCACAGTGTAAATTGATAATATCTTGATCGGATTTTGTTACAAATGTGGACACTCAGTTCGATTTGAAATTTGACAGTCATATTGTCAATGATGATCATATAGACTGAATATATCTATGCGTTTGTTCTGTGATGTTTTGGTACAATAAGAAACTAAGAGGTCACATGACTCTTTTCTGGGAACAGTTGCTATTTGTTTCAATAAATAAGTTTAATGGACCTATAAGTTAACTAGAACAATATGTAACAATAGAACTTCATTTCTCGGATTGGAACATAGGAATGACGAAGTGAACACTAGTCTGCTGGTGTAGAACCCTGCGAATCGGGCATTTTCATTTCGAATCGAATCTCGAATCGAATCAGCCAAATGATTCCGAATCGCATCGAATCTCGAATTGAATCATTGCATCAGGTATAATAATAGTGAAGATGAAGATAATACATGACTTAGAGGCCGTACCAATATCAATTCGCTCACTTCGTAACAACGGTAAATGGTCGTTAGTATACAATGTAAATATTATCTTTGAATGAATCATAATATTTCTTCGCGAAAAAGCAATGTGGTCCGTTGAATTAATGAGAATGCAATTGGTGCCAATGATTCGATACAATTCGATCAGGACAGACAATTTCGAATCGAATCAGATGAAAGATTCCGAATCGCATCGATTCGCAGGGCCCTATACTGGTGACATATGGTTCCGGGCAGAATTATATGAACTATCGATCGAATAATGAACTATGAATCTGCACTCAGAAGGGTATTGTGGTCTGTTATTTCCAATCTGAGATAATTGTGCTATGCTGGAAATCAATTGCCATAATCCTTTGTGATGAACGATCATATTCGCTGGTCACGTATACGGTTATTAGCTTGTTAGAAGGACATCCTTGGCTTTAATCAAGATAGTTAGACCGATGAATTAAAGGGCACGGGCACTGATTCAAATTATTCATGTCACAGAGTGAAGCCACCGAAAGACACCACTCTCTCCTATTTTAATTCACAAAAATATCCAGGGTTTTTAAACTTCCAGTGGAATACTTGCTGTCTAGCTCACTACGACATATCGTTATTCTTTATTCAACTGATTGACTTCAATTAATAGCTAAGTCAAACAATGTATTTTGAAAGCAGTGGGTTGCGATAGTACGACGCGTATGTGTGTGTTCCGGTCTCTCATGCATGTGGCCTGAATCCATTGGGAACCACAATGGAAATACATGGTCTAATTATATAGGACTGATGGTATTGCTCACCTGTTAGTGCCGGGCACGGTCTTATACCCCGAAAAAAACCCACCGTACTCATGCTGGGCTTTGGTCAACTAGGGAAGTGTACTATTTAATAATTAGAGCATGGCTTGGAGTGAAATACGCCGATATAGTGCATAGTGAGGTTGTGTAGTTCACGACGCGAAGCGGAGTGAACTACACAACCGCACTATGCACTATATCGGCGTATTTCACGACAAGTCATGCTCTAATTATTATATTGTATCGAACAAATGCAGAAATTTTCAACTTTTACTAAGTTCAGACAATTGATGTTCGCCTTACTGAAGCTTTAATTTGGATCAGCGGCGAAATAACAAGTAGTTTTAGAACAAAGTTTGATGTAGTGTTCGTTACTATTTTTAGTAGTCAAAACTACATATGCATAGTGCACGATGGGAGAGACTTGAAGGCGTAGTATACAACTACGACTAATAGAGTCGAGTAGCCAACCAATCGGAAAGCTTGATTTCAATAACAAAGTCACGTGAGATACAATATATAGCATATATCACCCTTCCGTATGTGATCTGTTTCCAGTAAAAATTATTCTACATTTTACTAAATCTGTTAACCTTGTACGTGTTATCTCACTTATATATCATGTATTCCTTTTCTAATTTTATGTTTACATGTTGGCTGTCCAGCATTAATATGTTTCAAAAGACCATTAAAACGGATCTTATCTTAACTCATCTTATTGGCAGCTTGCATGACGACAGAGAATTCGATGGCTGCTGTGTTATAAATTGAGCAATGTGAATTATATTAGAAAGCAATGTAGCACCTCATATATTTAAACATGTCGTTCAATGCTGTTGTAAAGCTGACGTCATCGAGTTGACTCGTTTTCTATCACCTTTCTGGATCTAAGACTCGAATTATACTAAAATGGACAAACTATACTGCCACCAAATGAGACAACAATCAACCAGTATAGGTTCAAAAGTAAACGCGGTAACACAGAACGTTAATCGAACTACAGAAATGTTCTAAGTATTCGACTCCTTAACCACAGCAGAATTATGAGTAACTTTTCATGAGTTAGTCGGAAATATGGCTTGTTGCCATTCATCGGAAAGCTCTCGGGAAGCAACAAGCCATATTTCCGACTAAATCCTGAAAAGTTACCCATAATTATGCTGTGGCTAACGAGTCGATTACTTAGAGCATTACTGAAATAGAATAATTAGATGGCCATGCATGACAGTCCAAGATTGAATTTCAATTTGAATTCATTAACCCTTTACCCAACAAACCGGCCAAAACCGGCCAAATAAAGCTTCAACAGCCTAAATTATCTTCGGTCTGTCTCAATAGAACCATACAAATATGGATATCATTGGAACCGGCTCCTTGACCTCATTGTGATAGTTACAGTTATACCCTGTGCCAATGCATTCTCTTATATATGCGAGTCGACCATAGGTCGCCTCGCATATATAAGAGAATGCATTGGCCTAAAAAAAAATCTTTTTTTAACACTTTTTACCATTTTTTCTTACAATCTTTAACAATTTTATAATTTTTTTAATGTGTTAAGCCAATGCATTCTCTTATATATGCGAGGCGACCTATGGTCGACTCGCATATATAAGAGAATTCATTGGCACAGGGCCCTTCTGTTGGGTAAAGGGTTAAACATCCATGTGTTACATTTTGGACACATAATGCAGATCTACAGTATACGTGATGACAGATAGGCCAACGCGACCACGTGATGACAGATAGGCCAACGCGACCACGTGATGACAGATAGGCCAACGCGACCAACTATTGCACCGTCGCCTTTCGTCGGGAATGAACGTGACTTGGATGTTACATAATAGATCAACATAAGTATACTAGCGATAATAGGATCATAATCGACTTATAATATTCATATAGGTTCATATTGGATTATTAATTCTAAAATAAGCCCGTAGCTGAATTATATCCGTTATTTCGTTTTATGGCGAGGGTCACAGTGAAAACACACTTTAAAGAGCGTACATCTGGTAAGCCGTGAGGTGGTTTTTATTCGTGTTATTTTCCGCCCATAATGAACTTATAATAAATCATAATGAGTCGATAATGGCACTAAAACTCTCTCCTTTTCAGTTCGTTGTCGACTCAAAATGAGGCGATTCTAAGCCGACCATGAACCTAAAACAATTCTATTATAATCCGAAAACGTGCTGAGTTGATAACAAAATGTGACCCGCCATATCAAATCCAGTCGTAAGTCGGGATTTCTTTACCCTATGCCAATGCATTCTCTTATATATGCAAGTCGACCATAGGTCGCCTCGCATATATAAGAGAATGCATTGGCCTAACAATTGTTTTATCATTTTTTTTAAATAAATGTTTCTTACATTTTTTAGGACATAAAATAAAAAAAAACATCCATTACCCTGCAGGGAGCCCCACACATATATAGAAGCATATAGAAGAGTGTCGTCTGCTCATGTTTGTCTGTGGCTCTGTATGGGTTAAATTATAAAATTGTTAAAGAATACAAGAAAAATATTAAAATTGTAAAAAATTGTTAGGCCAATGCATTCTCTTATATATGCGAGGCGACATATGGTCGACTCGCATATATAAGCGAATGCATTGGCACAGGGTAAAAAAATCCCGACTTACGACTGGATTTGATATGGCGCTCACAAATGAAATTTGATTCTTTTGTAAACTCGGTTGTTGCGAAACGAATCAGAGCTATTAGCCGAACCGTGTGCTATATTATAAAAGAATTGTAGCATATATATAATAAGGACATGTGTATAGCGACTCAACTGTGTTCAAGAAACGTGTACTACGAACTAACGACTCGACCTATTTCATAGTACTGTGGTGTTGTTGTATTTTATCACAAACTGGGGAAGGCTCAGAGGAGGAACTTAGGCGACCCTACCTATGTGATTTGTGAGTCTGAGTGTTGAAGCCACATCTTGTTGTATTTTATCAAAAACTGGAGAAGGTTCATAGTAGACATTTAGGCGACTTATGTGATTTGAGAGTCTGAGTGTGGAAGCCACGTATTGCTGTATTTTATCACAAACTGCAGACGGCTCAGATGAGGCATTTAGGTGACTATTGTGACGTTTAAGCCTGAGTTGAGATTCATGGCATCATATACTCTGTCTTTGTCAAATTTGAACGATTCAAAGAAAATCCATTACCATTACACCACATATATCCAAACTGCTAGCAATGGGGACATGATAATCTGCGGAATGGGATGGAATATGGAATAGAATGACAAACAACATGCGGAACAGAATTTCAGAATGTCATTTGAGACCTAATACTTGTTGTTTGGTAGCGTATTCATCGATAAATCTAAATTCCTAACATTGATGACGAACGCAGTTTTCCATGTTTCGTGGCACCTTCGCATGGGTGGGTTAATCGGTCTCTAGATGTGCATAAATCACCACTTCGCTGCTCGAATTAATAGATTTCTGTTGTGCAATAGATGATAAATTTCATTAGTACCATGTTTGCTTGTGGGCATAGCGTTATCGCTGTAATAATACATTTCTACAGCTGTTCAACGGCCTTGATTTCGACAATTTTATGTTAGGTCAGTTGTCGATCGAATAATGCAACCTGTGGTGTCCGGTCAGTGTCCTCTATACGTGCTGTATTCATCGTCATATCGGCCGTTCCACGCAATTTGAAATTCTGTTCCGCAGATTGTCATTCGATTCCACATTCCATCCCATCCCGCAGATTGTCATGTCCCTAGCAATGGTCGCATGTTCCGATTGTTGAAAAGCGAACATAGTTCGTCTTAGTTTGGGTCTTGTGTGCTTAATAAAGTATTTTTCAGATATGTACATGTACTTATAATTCTTAAAATAGACCATGCATATAGATGCACAATATAACGATATTCCCTTTGATTATTTATATTTACCTAAGACCAGATAAGACTGCAAAAATGCGAATACAAGTTAACCCATTCATGAATGGAGCTGCGCTGGTGCAGCATTAACATCATGTGCCATAGGGAGCCTAGTATATATAAGACAATGCATTTGCTTACAAGTTCAAGGTAAATATTGTTAGGTTCATGCATTATCTCTCTTAAAGGCCCACCCGGAATGGAGAATTAAGAGACAGAGTTATTCCCCTTCCATTGAGAATAATACACTTTATAGTACAGTCCGGATCAAAATTAAGTACAGACCACACATCGGTACCTCGATAAAAACAAGTTTATTCGACCAGATCAGTTGATAATACAATGTTTTGGAGCTTCCTCTTTCAAATGGTATTTAATATGGGCTATGTTGTAGCATTTAATGTGATCTAATGATTCGAAAATTAAGTTGACCTTCAAATAGTAGTACCCTGTAATATTGTACACATCGCACAATGAACTACTACGGATTCGAATTAAGAATAGCACAGGCCTACTACGTCAATCGATTGTGTGATGTTTCTATTAGTTGTCGTTTGGCCATATGTGTAGTTACGATTACGGTTTCGAGAAGTGAAACATAGGCACACGAGCTTTACATGCAACAATCGAGCCAACCACTGACTTTGACCTGATAACAACATAATTAAGTACAAAACAATAACGACAAACAGAAATGTATCAACTTACTGTGAGTGGTGGCAAGAAGTTTGAACGGCACTATTTTCTCACAGACGGCCTCGTAGTCGTCAATTCTGCGAAATGATTTTTGGACTGTCCGAAAAAGTTACGACTTTTTGGCTTTTCGTAATTCTAATCGTATTTCATAATGAGAAAGGTGTAAAATCTGTCGGCTGATATACCACTGCCACAAGGACACTTGGTAAGGGTTTCTGACATGATCTTTGTTCTTATGTTTTAGGATTAAAATTGTCTATGTCTGGCTCATTTCATATTGTTCTTATCAATGCCGAAATAATTACCATTATTGCAAACTTTTGGTTGTCAAAATAAGATAAAAGGATACGGTCGGAAAAGTTCCATCCTTCCGGCAGTGATCTATGGCAATGATAACGGAGAGGGCGCTGCATTGAGTTTGGTGTCAAATAACATAGTTTCTTCTGCTCGCACCATAGCTATATAGATGCAAGGATTTACATACTCGTTAACCCTTCCATGACTGGAGCTTCCTGAAAATTTTCGAAAACCCTGTGCCAATGCATTCTCTTATATATGCGAGTCTCCCATGGGGAGCATCGCATATATAAGAGAATGCATTGGAATATTTACCTTGACATTGTAAGCCAAGCAGTGCATTCTCTTATATATGCGAGGCTCCATGTGGGAGACTCGCGTATATAAGAGAATGCATTGGCATAGGGTCTTTAAAGGTGCACCAGTGCAGCTCCCGACACGAAAGTGTTAAAGCCACGTGGCTGTTTGCTTTCGAAAATACACCTAATAATATTCTCTTTAGAATGTTTTCCGATATCGAAATAGGTCGATACATATTAATTGAACTACCTTTCTACGAGCATCATATGTCCAAGAAAGACATATCGAAGTCATACAAAATACAACTTGAAAAACGATTGTTTGGGTCCGAAACACAAAACAGCCATTTGCACGCCATTGAACAGAAAAGAGCGTCCAGTCTATTCCTGATATGGTAAAAATAAAGAGCGTTTGTTTCATTATGTTGGAAAAGACATGCATGACCATGGCAAGAATTTGTCAGAACATATGGAGCCGGTATATAAACATTTCGAGTATTTGTCAACCTATCTTATACCTCCTTCCAAATTATCGACATATCGTATCCCACCCTCCAAATTACGTAGAAAAAATTTGGAAGCTCGAAGTAGTCATGTCCGTTTAAGTTTATACACGTAGTAGAACCAGATTATCATATTTAAAGACATGTTATGGACTTTTTCGGGTGCGTGAAACTGAACAGTTATTATTTAGGTGCTGTGCCAACTGGGGGAATATATAGAGATTACCTTCACTTTTTGTTTGAATACCTGAAACATCTCATTCGTGTCTGGAAAGAAATATCGAATTTTCACTAGCGGCTACAAGCCGCGAGTGAAAATTCGATATTTCTTTCAGGACACGAATGAGATGTTTCAGATATTCAAACAAAAAACTGTATACATTTATTATATTCACCTTATTAAAGCCCAAAGTTGCTAAGCTATGCGACATGTTTACTTAGTATTTCAGCTATTTGAAGAATTCTTCCTACTAATCATGCATAAGTGCACAATTACCTAGCTAAAGCAACAAGACTCATGCACAGAAATGAAACACGGAATCGAAACTAAAAAGTCTCCGTGTCACCACAGTCGAAATATATCAATCCCACGTGCACGGCCCCCAGCTGCACGGTGCGTGATAAGTACCGGCTAGCCAATCAAAAACGCCGGAAAAAAACGACGACACTTGAATGTCAAAAGTGTCTGTTTCAACTTTACGCGCGTGTGGTTTTCTTTGGAACTTTTTTCGATTGTTTTACTTCTTCCTTCCTCTTATGGTGGTTCCCCTGTGAAATGACATATTAACTTATAAGATTTTACTCTTGTTTCGAATGAGCTTATAATGGTTATAACCGATAAGTTTGCAGACAATTTACTATAACGCGCGTTTATAGAATTTGCCTTCAAATTTTTCGCTCGCGTAAACCACCGACAGGCTACAGTGAAATATAACGAAACATACAGTGAAATAACGAAATCGTATTTCACCTTGGCTTCTAAGGGATACGTGCAAAGATCTACGTTTCGATAATTTCCCGCTATTTTATAGGCAAGCATACAATGAAGCATTCTACCAACATCGCCGCAAATCTCAAGCAAATCGACCGTACCACTCCATAAAAACCATCGTAAATATTTACTTCTCGATTCGGAACGCAACTATCGAAAACGATTTCGCCATCGAGAGTCACTGCATTTATTTAATACTAGCAGGGTTACCCGGCGTTGCCCATGTTAATGCGATGAGAAACCCTCTGTATGCTGTGGATATTTGTTGTGGATAGAGAATGCTCTTGATTAAAAGTGTTATACGTTTTCTCAAAAATTTGATATTCAAATAGCATCATAAAACATGATTATTGCAGTCATGGGATATAAGTAATGGCTCGCCTTGTCAATTGTCATTCTGTTTCTCGCGATTAATCTGTTCCAACAATAATGAATTATGTATTTATTTACAACTGCGTATACATTAGACGTTATAATATGATACATGAACATCACAAATAAAAGATGATAATTGGGTTTTCAATATTGAAATGTATCAATCAATTTAGTGGGTTGGACTAAGTTCTCGAGGACACCTGGCTAACTCCATGAAGATACAGATGTTTCAAAGAAATTTCCAGGTGCTCCTCTGTTCATGGTGCTATATATTGGCTAAATATTCTCTGTTTAAACGAATGTTGATGCGCATAAATATTAGCTACATGTGCCAGGCACAGAGCGAGATTTTGAGTTGTTTATGTCAGTCGAGGAGTCTGTTATAAAACCCTTGTCAGATGCATGTGCAGTATTGGGAGGATCCTGAACAGTCTTATGCTACTAACTGCATTTTATTGTATATCAGAAGAAACTATATTTGACTGCACACTGTGACCACTATTTTTAAACAGGCCTTCCATATCTCTTGACAAATTGTAACTTTTTTTGTGGAAACTGTATTGAATGGAACGGACTCAATTTTGTTATAATATATATGCAATCTTCTGATGGTTCGGGGTATCTCAGTTTGCACGAATATATGTATCTCATCAATAGAATGATAAATATACGTTTAATGCTTCTTCTATGCATCTCTTTTTGCTAGCTCATATTGTGAATGCCCTGATTGCTATTCCCATATAAATATGACAGTTAAGAAGATATAATTGTTCAAGTGACTTAAGTGGGTCACCATATGTCGGGATTGTGAAATGTGAACGTCCAAAACTACTTAAAATGATATGGAGATGGCCTGGGTGACTGTATATAAAGGCGAATAGCAATCTTATCAATGAAAGTGCATATCCGCTCGCCATCCGCGACGCAAACGACACCAAATGTGATTTAATTCATGGTTTTTCATTAGAACAAAACGTGTATGAATTCGGTGGAAATTGGTGCCAAATAAATTTGTACCAGCGTTTGTCTCTTTTGACATATTTAAACCACTCCCATTAGACTCATGGATGCATGGTATACTGGCGATGATTATATATATGTTTGGTGGTAATCAGCAACTAAACAAATTCTGAGAATAGTTATGACCCATATCTCTCACACAACCGACAGCAATTTGGCGTCTTTAAATCACACGATGATATTCCTCTTATCATAGAGAAGAATAATATATCAATTTTGTGGAAATTTGGGCTAAAAATAGTTTATTAAATCAATTGTTGATGCAACGCTGATTCGAACAACGCCATATTTCGAAGGTGATTATGTATTCGTTTGGTGGAAATCGGCGACAAAACTATATTTTTAATTTTGCCGACCTCCCCCTTTTCTTCCCCTGACACAAACAGCGTCATTTAATTTTTTTTTTACCCACACTGTTATCTTCCTTGTAAACAGTTACCCCTCTTAGAACGCCTTGGTGACATCTCGATTGTACCGCGTGAAGTTATATATAGAACGCAAATAGACAGACAGAAAGACAGACAGACAGCACGATTTGATTTCTTGTATCATTTGAGAAGAACGTGTCTGAATTTGATGGTAATTAGTACTAAAAATATTTTGTATCAGTCTTGGTGACCCTCCTATCCCTATATTTCAGTCTCAAGCTGCACACACTAAGACTCATTAGAGATTAGAGATGCATATATATGAAACTGGTGAAAATTGGCGAGTATACAAATTCGTATCAAATTTAAGGTCCCCATATCTCTCACCCATAGGTCACAAATTAGGTGTATCACAGAGAAGAATATGTATCAATCTGGTGGAAATCGGCACTAAACATATATCTATAATTTGTTGTGTCCCTCTCATCTCTATACACCACTGACTCGAATGGCCCAACTTATGTCATCCTTAAACCACACGATTATACTCCTGATATCATGGAGATGATTGCTTATAAGTTTGGTGATAATCGGCGACTAAACAAACTCTCAAACAAACAGCACCACTATGGCGTCTTTAAATAACACGATTAGATTCCTCGTATCTTGGATAAGAACGTGTATCAATTTGGTGGAAATTGGCGCAAAACAAATGTGCATCAATTTTGGTGCCCCTGTCCCTTTCAATGCAATCCTGATTCGAATGAGGCCACATTTGACAGATATAAGCAACACCATTAGACTCCTCATATCATGGGAATTATTTTGTATAAGTGTGGTGGCAGTCGGCGACTAAACTAATTATTATCAAATTAAGTGCCCACCCCTCCCAATCTCTCAACAAAAGACATCAATTTGGCGTTGTTAAAGCGCACAATTTGATTCCTTGTATAATGAAAAAGAATATATATCAATTTGGTGGAGATCGGCGCTAAAATTAGTTTTTCAATTTTGGTGCCCCTCTCCCCTTCCGTGCATCCCTGACTCGAACGACGCCACTTTTAAACCACACCGTTGGTTTTTTCATATCATGGGTTTGGCGTTGTTAAATCGCACAATTAGATTCCTTATATCATGAAGAAGAATATATATCAATTTGGTAGAGATCGGCGCTAAAATTAGTTTTTCAATTTTGGTGCCCCTCGCATCCCTGACTCGAACGACGCCACTTTTAAACCACACCGTTGGTTTTTACATATCATGGGGATGAATATATATAAGTTTGGTGGAAATCGGCGACAGAAACAAAATCTGCCCCTCCCCTTCCGGGCACCCCTGACGCGAACGGCGCGACTTTTGCCATATTTAAACAACACCATTAGATTCCTCATATCATGGGGATTATTACATATAAGTTTGGTGGCCATCGGCGACAATTTTTTTTTCTGCCCCTCCCCCTTTTCTGCCCCTGACAACAACGGCGTCACTTTAGAAAATGCTAACCCCGACCATTATCTTTCTCGTAAAAAGCTACTCCTAGTAGACCTATTTGGCATCATCTAGATGGTCCCCTGTGAATTTCTATAGAACACAGACAGACAGACAGACAGACAGACAGACAGATATTCGCAAATATAGATATAGATATAGAGGATCTCAAACGAGTTACTATTTTATACGGAATTTATCAACCGAGTTCACTAAATTCGATTTGAGCCGAGGTTTACCGAGGCTCAAATAGAATTTAGTGGACGAGGTTGATAAATTACGTATAAAATAGAACGAGTTTGAGATACTTTTTATCACATGATCATATAATCGCTAAAATTTTATCGAAAAGAACAATAATTAACAGCCAGCGAACTTTGTCACAAAGAGCAGCGTGACGTCATTGCACGCGACGATATTACACGTGTCTATTACGCTCGAATATTACATTGGAAAATAGTGCTAATCATGTGATAAATAAGAATTACGGTCTGTGTTGTCAATTTGGATATTATATTTGTTACGCATATGTAACCGGATAACCGTTATTTTTTAAAATTTGGATGATAGTTTTATTTGTGTTGTGGGAAGATTCTTTTGTAAGAAAATGTAACATAGAACTCAGCATCTTCAAACGACTTCGAAATTTAACCCTTTCTATACTAAATCATCATTGGTGAGTAGTTATCCCATAGGAAATGTACAAATAATAAGTTTAACCCTTTCTATACTAAAGCATCATTGATGAGTAGTTATCCCATAGGAAATGTTCAAATAATAAGTTTAACCCTTTCTATACTAAAGCATCATTGATGAGTAGTTATCCCATAGCAAATGTTCAGATAATAAGTTTAACCCTTTATATACTAAAGCATCATTGATGAATAGTTATCCCATAGGAAATGTTCAGAAAATAAGTTTAACCCTTTATATACCAAAGCATCATTGATGAGTAGTTATATCATAGAACGTGTTCAGATAATAAGTTTAACCCTTTATATACCAAAGCATCATTGGTGAGTAGTTATCATATAACATGTTCAGATAATAAGTTTAACCCTTTATATACCAAATCATCATTGATGAGTAGTTATCATATAACATGTTCAGATAATAAGTTTAACCCTTTATATACCAACGCATCATTGATGAGTAATTATCCCATAGGAAATGTTCAGATAATAAGTTTAACCCTTTCTATACTAAAGCATCGTTGGTGAGTAATTATCCCATAGCAAATGTTCAGATAATAAGTTTAACCCTTTCTATACTAAAGCATCATTGATGAGTGGTTACCCCATAGGACATATTCAGATACTAAGTTTAACCCTTTATATACTAAAGCATCATTGATGAATAGTTATCCCATAGGAAATGTTCAGATAATAAGTTTAACCCTTTATATACTAAAGCACCATTGATGAATAGTTATCCGATAGGAAATGTTCAGATAATAAGTTTAACCCTTTATATACTAAAGCATCATTGATGAATAGTTATCCGATAGGAAATGTTCAGATAATAAGTTTAACCCTTTCTATACTAAAGCATCATTGATGAGTAGTTACCCCATAGGAAATGTTCAGATAATAAGTTTAACCCTTTATATACTAAAGCATCATTGATGAATAGTTATCCGATAGGAAATGTTCAGATAATAAGTTTAACCCTTTATATACTAAAGCATCATTGATGAGTAGTTATCCCATAGCAAATGTTCAGATAAAACAAGTTTAACCCTTTATATACCTAAGCATCATTGATGACTAGTTATCCCATAGGAAATGTTCAGATAATAAGTTTAACCCTTTCTATACTAAAGCATCTTTGATGAGTAGTTATCCCATAGCAAATGTTCAGATAATAAGTTTAACCCTTTATATACCAAGCATAATTGATGAATAGTTATCCCATAGGAAATGTTCAGATAATAAGTTTAATCCTTTCTATACTAAAGCATCATTGATGAGTGGTTACCCCATAGGAAATATTCAGATAGAAAGTTTAACCCTTTCTATACTAAAGCATCATTGACGACTAGTTATCTCATATTAAATGTTCAGATAATATGTTTAACCATTTCCATACTAAAGAACCATTGGTGAGTAATCCCATAGCAAATGTTCCGATATGTTTAACCCTTTCTATACGAAAGCACCATTGATGAATAGTTATCCCATAGGAAATGTTCATATAATAAGTTTAACCCTTTCTATACTAAAGCATCGTTGAAGAGTAGTTATCGCTTATGAAATGTTCAGATAACAAGTTTAACCCTTTCTATACTAACGCATCATTGATGAGTAGTTATCCCATAGGAAATGTTCTGATAATACGTTGAACTTTTTATCTAAACATTTCCCTCCATAAATAGGACTCATGTTTGCACTTTTATGTATCTGTCGTCTGCTGTTATCACCTTAAAGTCCATCAAAGTGATAACTTTTTAACCGAGTGGGAGAATCCATTTAGTACATAAAGGGTTAACAATGTAACCGTTGCCTTTGAGACTCTGGAGAATATTTTCATTTCTCTTGTTGGAAGTTTTTTTCAGTTAGTAAAGTAACAGTTTTAAAACGACTTGAAAATGTTGCTTTAATCGTCACTGTCGATGTCCAGAATATTTTTACTTTTCTGTGGGAATAATGAAAGTATTCGAGAAGATGTGTTACTGTGTGTGTGGAGGTGAACAAAGACAGAACAGATTTGTAACCACGATAATCCGGTTACATATTGTTTCTGTGCCAAACACTGACAAATTGCAGATTCATTTTAATTCTTCTACCAACATACATGGTTTTAAGAATATATGTGACCCGCCATATCAAATCCAGTCGTAAGTCGGGATTTTTTTTACCCTGTGCCAATGCAATCTCTTATATATGCGAGTCGACCATAGGTCGTCTCGCATATATAAGAGAATGCATTGGCCTAACAATGTTTTACAATTTTAATAATTTGTTCTTGTATTCTTTAACAATTTTATAATTTCACCCATACAGAGCCCCAGACAAACATGAGCAGACGACACTCTTCTATATGTTTCTATATATGTGTGGGGCTACCTGCATGGTAATGGATGTTTTTTTTATTTTATGTCCTAAAAATTGTAAGAAACATTTATTTTAAAAAAATGATAAAAAATTGTTAGGCCAATGCATTCTCTTATATATGCGAGGCGACATATGGTCGACTCGCATATATAAGAGAATGCATTGGCGCAGGGTAAAAAATAATCCCGACTTACGACTGGATTTGATATGGCGGGTCACATATATGCATAGCATAGAGTCGAAACATATCAGTGGTCGCAACCTCAGACAATCAGGATGAGATATTAATTACGCAGGAGAACATTTTGCTATTTCGTTGGTGTGGCAAATAAATTTAAACAAGTTTTGAATTATGTTTGGTTTGCTACTTGAAAGAAGAATAATTGTTCTCAGAAGTTCCAGTAAGATTGCTAGATGTACCATTTTCTGCTATGGTCTAGTGGTGGACATTACAGGAATGAGTGGTATTCATCACCACTCACATTCATAGCACGAGCATTTGCGTTCAGACAGAGTATAGTTTTGTTCCATCAACTTTGGCAAATAGCGGTTCGCGGTTCTAAAATCTGATTACATTTATTATAACTTTTTCAGAGGCATGTGAAACAATGACTCCTTTCGAAATGTTGACCTTAGAGTTATAAAACCTTTTCCTTTTCCAGACTTACTCATAATGGAATGCCAATCTTTGACTATTTGGTCTCTAGAATTTCGACTGCAATTGCTCAACAAATATTGTTTGTCAATACCACGTGGTTGTACATATATGTACAGGTGGACAATGTTTATGGCTGTCTTGTCAATCTGTGAATCCTCGCTTCCTCGGAACAGGCAATGCTTCAAACGTCGATGTCGCGCTGGCATGTGTATGCTGGATTCTTGAGGTTGCAATTGCAAGAGTAAAAAGATGAAGGAGGGCCATAAAGTATTTTCAAACAATGCTGTTTGTCATTATCACCGTTGTCAGGCTCGCCGGCAGCCCATTCTGTCCAGGGGAGGGCGCTTCCGTTCCACGTCACCCACGTGTCTTCGTTCTCAATGTTGTTCCCATCAATGAAGCTTTTTTTTACTAGAATATTTTGAACAAAAAAAATTCTTCTGTAAAGGGGGCCATTACAAAATTAATGTACATGTAATTGTCAATTTTCGTATATTGAGATTTCGTTGGAGTATCGTCGCTTTTTGATTGGCAGAGACATATTTTTGGAATGTTGGAAATTTTGATAAACATGATATGGTTAAATACCCAAAACCGCATGTGGTTATAGAAGCTCTCTCATTGATTATGTTTGGAGAAATTGCTTAACAATATTTAGAGGTTATTGCTTGGTTAGTTTGATATGGCAGAGGTCTCAGGCTGATACGACGTTACCGAGGGCTGATATGACGTTACCGAGGGCTGATACGACGTTACCGAGGGCTGATACGACGTTACCGAGGGCTGATACGACGTTACCGATGGCTGATACGACGTTACCGAGGGCTGATACGACGTTACCGAGGGCTGATACGACGTTACCGAGGGCTGATACGACGTTACCGAGGGCTGATACGACTTTACAGAGGGCTGATATGACGTTACCGAGGGCTGATACGACGTTACCGAGGGCTGATACGACGTTACCGAGGGCTGATACGACGTTACCGAGGGCTGATATGACGTTACCGAGGGCTGATACGACGTTACCGAGGGCTTATGTCTTTCGGTCGATATCAAACTAACCGTACAATAACCTCAATAACTATTAGTAGATTGATTGATTGATTGATTTATTGTTCCACCAATAACACATGGTGTATGCCATAGTACATAATATGAATATAACATACAGTAGTCAATAATATATATACATATTTATTATATACTTGCCCATGAATTATAAGGCTTTAGCAGTGAGATATAAGTGATATCCCACTAGTGAGATATAAGTGATATCCCACTGGTGAAATTTCTGATGTATTGACATTCATTGGGGGCCATAGGCAAGTAACTAAAGTATATAATAAACAGAATATCCACACTTTTCAGTGGATATGGGTTAAATCTCATTCGTTATGACAAAACATTTGAATTTCCACTCGTGGCTAATTCAATGTTTTGTCATCACTCATGAGATATAACCCATATCCACTGAAAAAGATGAATTTTACTGATCAACTACACTGTAAAGCATGCAGTACTAACCATTCAGATGTCACTACATTGAAATGAACAAAAGATGTGATTGGACAACATGTATAATTTAATACACTTTACCTACATATAATTATAATTACATCTGAAATAATTATAATATACATATGAGTTGTGGTGCTTTATGTCATGAGTATAGTAGATATTCACGATATTCATAGCACATATAACTCTATTGAAATTAGGGAATATACATCAGTGTTGACTGGTATCAGCAACTCATAATTACACCATCGATAATTTTTCATTATTAATATTAATTAGGTCCACATTTTTGATCGACCTACATGCATGTTCGACTGTGTTTTATATCACTTAAACTCGGCTTATAACACACCAAACTCGACTGATAACCCACCAAACTCGGCCGATAACCCACCAAAATGATATCAGTTGTAACGTCGACGTCAACAATCGAAGGGTAGTACTTACGTCCAACTTAACCCTTTACCCAACAAACCGGCCAAATAAAGCTTCAACAGCCTAAAATATCTTCGGTCTGCCTCAATAGAATCATACATATATGGATATCATTGGAACCGGCTCCTTGACCACATTGTGATAGTTACAGTTATGCCCTGTGCCAATGCATTCTCTTATATATGCGAGTCGACCATAGGTCGCCTCGCATATATAAGAGAATGCATTGGCCTAAAAAAAATCTTTTTTTAACACTTTTTACCATTTTTTCTTACATTCTTTAACAATTTTATAATTTTTTACTGTGTTAAGCCAATGCATTCTCTTATATATGCGAGGCGACCTATGGTCGACTCGCATATATAAGAGAATGCATTGGCATAGGGCCGTTCTGTTGGGTAAAGGGTTAAAGGCCATTTGATGGACGTAGTCACAGTGATAAATAAATATCCATCAATAGTCCGAAGTAAAAATAAGTTCTGTCCCGACTGTGTTCCACAATAATATGTCATTTAATACATTCCAGATACAATTGATAGGCGGAAAATTTTAAATTTTAAATTAAAACAAATTTAAATTAAAGGAATAAAATAAAATAAGCCCACCATATCCACGGAACAAGCCCCCACAGGGCAGGAATAACGTAACACATGCCCTCAGAAAACGAAACAATTTTACTTTATATATATTGACATATTATGGACTTGTTCGGGTGCATGAAACTGATAAGTTAGTACTCAGGCGCTGTGCCAACTGGAAGAATGTAGAATTCTACTAACATCGCCGCAAATATCAACGAAATTGACCACACCACCCCATACAAAACATCGCCTGAACAAGGCGCAATTGTAAATATTTACATCTCGATTCGGGACGCAACAAATGGCGATAAATCAGGGCAAATGATTTCGCCATCGAGAGTCATTGAATTTAATTGATATATAAGAATGGCGGTGTGTGATGTAAATTTGGATTTATATTCGTAAAAATAACTACTTTGAGCAAGATTATTCTACACTTCTATTTGATCAACGTACATGAGTGTTTCACATCACTTTAACATCCATATTTCCAGTGTGTTTGGCAGCATAGCAGGTTATCTTCTTATGCATCAGGGATGTGTAGGAAGACGACCAATTGGTCATACATATCCCGGTCAAATAACCCATCTAATAATCTCATTTTACTATTCATATACTTTAATTATTCCACTCAATATATACTTAGTCATCCTGTTTACTTTGGTTATTTGATGAAATAAATATATTGATTGATATATTGATATTGCGATATAATGAGAATTTCAAAATTGACTTGAAGCAATGGCGTTTCAAACTTATTATGTTAATTTCAAAAGAAATCGTCAATATCTACTTGGCCATAACGTGCATGATTATATACAAAGTCACAACTCATCAATATCTAATTTAAGATGTGAATTTGATAATTTTGACATTCTACCTGCTGCCCATTCACAAGCATGCAACACATATATGTTAGATGTTCTTAAATGTTTAGTGAATAACTGTACGTAAAATATCAGTTGATGCTCCATAATATGAACTCGGAGATGGAACGGAACAAGCATGACGTGTAGGGGGAGTTTCTTATATAGTGTTTGTCTGAATATTTAATTAGTAGTTTGATAATTATACACAACAGGATCGGTCCCACTGTTATGGCCATATTTGATACTCTTATTGATTGCATGTGTGACTTATTGAATTCTATATTATGTCAAAATCATGTCATAATAATGCAATATGCTGCAACCATTACTCCTATAGTTTTAGCATTATCGAGGCAAAATTGTATGGACTGAGTGGACATTTCTGCGTAAGTTGAGCCTGTTGTGCCAAAGTTAAGATTTTAGTGCGTCGTATGCTAGCTATATTATATCTGCAATACATACCTCCCAGGTCACTCAGGATTCCCACAATGGCATCAAAGGTTGCCTTGGAGTCCACCAGAGCCAGCCCCCCTCCGATCGCCTCACACGCGGCTTGAGCCTCGTGCCAATTGAACCTCATTCTGTTAATGTTGACAATCATGCATCTTCTGTCCACAATGCGCCCTCCTCTGCATCCACGATCTGTGAGTAGTTCATGGCTATCACTTTCTCGACGACTCGGCAATTTCCGCTTCGCTCGGAAATGACCTCTTCCATAAATAAGCCTTGTCACTGAGTTACAGCCATATTGAATCCACCAAGACCCGTTCCGTTATTTTAGTGCTATAGGTCAAAGATCTGGAGTAACATTTCATGTATGGGGCTTTTGAATAATCATGAATTCCATATATGGATTGCTACTCAAGAACTTTGAACTGTAGCACCAAAAAAATCGGAACGGCCTGGATGGATCCAATATGGCCGCGACTCAATGACAAGGCGTATATAAAAACCACAAAATACAATACTCTGGTAAAGGCCCTTCCATATGGCGTTTGGAGCGCGACATGCCACCGCGATTCGTCGAATAAGAACACATTGGATGCAATGGGCGCTTCCACAATGGGTGCGACATCGCATATCGCGCGTACCGCCCGTTTTTGTCTACCGTTGTTCGGTAATTTCCGCCGTTTGTAATGACGGAATAGAACGAAGACATGTACTGGATGTACAGCAGTTATCGTTCTATGTACGTCTTGGACTGTGATTATGAATCGCTTCACCATGCAGTCATTTTAATAAAAAGAATCCGCGAATAACAAAAAAAAACCCATGAGTTCAACGGGAATATCCGAGTTAAGGTCAATTCACACCGATTATTACGGCCGTTTTCTATCGTCCGTAGCAGTTTAAATCGCGAGCTTTTTATATTCACACCGAAAACTACCACGACGCGGCCACAGCAGTGGTGTTATGCTACGTCGATTTCTCGCTTTGTGGCAAACCAGCAGGATAATTGGGTTGCTTCTATATAGGATGTTTATCCGTGCGTGTTTGCCCTATTTGAAGGCGACACATTCCTTTGTCGCCGCGACAACAAAGCTGATGGAGGACTTTAGCGACATGCTGACAACTGAAGTGCAACGCCATGCATGTCTGCATGACACGAAAGAGTGCAAGAATAAAAAAATAAGTGAAGCTGCCTGGCAACTATTGGCGGAATAACAGGGTCGCCTGGTTAGTATTTGGGTCCGATTCCATTTCAAATCAAGGTAGATCAAGCTTGTGAAGTCACTTTTCCCTCAATTTGCCCCCCCCCCCCCCTCATGAAAAACTCACAAACTGGAATTATAGAATGAAATTATATTAAACAATCGCGAGCTTGGATCTGCTATGGACGGCAGAAAACGGCCGTAAAAATCGTGAGCTAGCGCCCGGTGTGAAATGAACGTTACCACAGAAAACGCCGTCGCCGCAGAGAACGCCCGGCAAACGCCATGTGGAATGACCTTAATAAAGCGATGACCTTGGCACAACTATTTGAATTGAGCATAATTTATTCACTGCATGGCTGTTCCATACTTGATCATGCATTAACTGGTGATAAATATAGTACTATAAATAGCAATACTTATTTCAGGTTTAACAGACGAGTCTTATTATCTGGGAATATCGACATGAAATAATCCGTCGGGGCGTGGCATAATGCGCCCGTTTCTGGAGTAGAGTAGGACAAGGTTTAATTCATTTGTTTGAAACCTTTGACTTAAGATGAAATAATAACAAAAATAAAACACAATAACTTCAAGTGTGGTATTTTTGACTGAAAAATTCACATACACAATTTTGTTTATCATTCAGAAACCTCAAAATATAAACAGTTTAAGTTGAAATTAATATACCTTGTTACCAGTACCAATCCATACAAGTTTGTGGTATGAATAGTATACTTCAGAAACACCGCAAAGCACATTTTCCTTGTTTGTAAAGATTAAGTCAAAACATGACCCATAATCTGTAGTGGATTTCGATTAAATCTGATAGTGTTTGGATAAACGGTTTATTGTATAAACTGCATAAGAGGCAATTACAGGGGAAAATTTGGAGGCTATTTTACCACTTGTTGAACAATATTAGCTGCTGCATTAAATACCAAGGTGGTTGCTCTAGGTGGATCCCAAATGCTGCAAGGAACAAGGCAGGGAGGTACCTTATCTCCCCTCTTTTATATTATATATATCAATGATCTTTTGTCAAATCTAAAGTCATCGGGATATGGCCTTTCGATGAAAGGTGCAAATTGCACGTGTCCAACGCATGCCGATGACATGGCACTTTTCTCTTTAACTGCATATGGACTTCAGTCTCTTGTCGATATATGTGTCGAATATAGCTTGAAATGGCGTTATAGATACAACCCAAACAAAACCCATGTCATTGTTTTCAATGAAAGTGCTAACGCAGCACTTAAACGTCATAAGAACTGGCACATGTCTTCTCGTGGCCTAACAGAAACCGACAGTGTTACTCATTTAGGTATTCCGCTTGAGAAATATAATTTTCGCTCAAAACTTGTTGACAATATTTGTACAAAAACGAAGAATGCTTTCTTCTCTTTGGCTAATGCTGGCCTGCATGCAGGCGGTATTACCCCAGCGAGCTCTCTCAAGATTTACAAGTCCGTGGTCTTACCGCGAGGCTTATACGGTAGTGAATTTTTGTGTGGTCTCTCTCAATCGGACACTGTTCAACTAGAGAAAGCACATCGTATGTGCCTCAAACTTATACAAGGCCTCAAAACTAGGACTAGCACAGACATGGTCTTGGGTCTGCTTGGTATTCCTCCTTTAATCACATTCATTAATTGTAGAAAAGTGTCCTTGTTTTCGTCATTTTGTTTACTCGAGTCTAAAAAAACTGTTAAAGATGTATTTATTATCAGATTACTGAGCTTTTCATATGAATCCAACACTGGATCGAAGAATGTGTTTTTTCAGGACCTATCCAGTATTCTTGATAACTGGAGTTTGTCCTCCTATATGTCTCAATACATATCAACAGCTCTGTTTCCAGAGAAAACAGTTTGGAAAACCCTATCGAAACAGGGCAGTCATGTTTGGAAATCTGAATGGTCTCACAGGGTGCGCACGGAACCCACCTTTGATAGATTTCGTTTGGTTCACAGCAGTCCAGAATTATCGTTTTTATGGAAAGTCTGCCAAAAGTACCCAGATGAGAAGGAGTCATTTTTCATCGCGACACAGCTACTGTGTTACCGAAATTTTGCTGGCGAAACTCAGTGCCTGTTATGTGCGCGAAGTTATATAGACCTACCGCAACACATTATAGCGGTTTGCCCAGAACTTGCAGCGTCGCGTAATCATTTTTGGTATCACTTTATAGACATGTTGCCTTTAGGGGCATTTCAACTTGTGGATTCTTTTGATCAGCAGAGACTTATTGCCCTCTTTCTAGGCTATTTGCCTATTGAACTTTTGGACATTGCATGCATTCCACCTCAAACCATATTGAGATACTTCTTGAAGGCGACTAGGGCGCTGTGGTGCGAATGGAACCATCGTTCGTCATTGGCGTCATAATTGTTTGTCACTTATATACATGTAGTCAGTGGGAGAAGAAAGTCACCATTGTTGGCAAATATAAATAATTGGTAGCCCTCTTATATACAATGGTGTTGTGTTGGGTCTACTATTTGTTTGTAATGTCCAACAACGGTGTCTGACAACTGTGATGTGAGTGAACATCTGGTCGTGTGGTCGGCTGGGTGCTACAGTTCTCCGTGAATTTAGGATTATCTAGCTTCAATTAACCCCTCTCTGTTTCTCCCCACTTTTCTCTAACTTAACTCATTTCATTCTATTTTCCCATACTGTCTCTATCTGTATCCGGCGCGCTCTCTCTCTCTCTCTCTCTCTCTCTCTCTCTCTCTCTCTCTCTCTCTCTCTCTCTCTCTCTGTCTTGTTCGTGTGCCCGGCCGATCTGTTTCCATCTATATTCGTTTTGCTTTGCACATACATGAAGTGTGTACATGTATATATGTTATGTTATCGTTCCTATGTTCTATTGTTTTTGTATGTTCTTGTATTACATGTGTATATCATATCTTCATTTATATGGAGGAATTAAAGATATATATACATTCCAATCCATATTTGAACTTGATCTGTATACCAAATTTGGTTCAGTTCACTCGATTCAATCTAAAGTTATCATCTGGAAACCGCATATCAGGTAAACTCTAAGTCGAAAAAGGGGCATATCTCAACCAAAATCATATTCGAACTTGATCTGTATTTTGGGGTGGTAAACTAATATACCAAATTTGGTTCAGTTCACTTGATTCAATTTAAAGTTATCGTCCGGAAACCGCAACTCAGGTAAAATCTAAGTAAAAAAGGGATATAACTCAGTCAAAATCATGCGGACGAAACCAATATTCGAACTTGAACTGTATTTTGGGGTGGTAAACTAATATACCAAATTTAGTTCAGTTCACTTGTTTCAATAACAAGTTATCATCCGGAAACCGAAAATCAGGTAAAATCTAAGTTGTAAAAGGGACATAACTCAGTCAAACTCATGCGGATCGAACTTGATCTGTATTTTGACTGTTTTTTTCAAACGGGCGTATAAAAATAACGAAGAATTCGTCCGCATAAATAAATGACGTGTAACATTGTCTATAATCTATAACTCACTACATCAATTTATCTCTGTCAAACATACCTTCTTACTCACAATACACAAATCAAATCAACCTATGATACATATATACTGCCGAGCCCTGAATATAAACGCTAACCTACAAATGAAAATTCGAAATATTTTACAGTGCCCAAAAGACCGAACGGGAGAACGACGTCCCTAAAAGCCACTTGCTTATTGTTGTTCTCCCATCTCATAAGATATATCACATACAAATATTCCTCGAAATTGTCATTCTATTCTTGTACATACCTGTATAAACTGTTAACCCTTTCAGTGCCAGGTCCGATTTTGGTATCAACCCATATACCCTGTGCCAATGCATTCTCCTATATATGCGAGTCGACCACAGGTCGCCTCGCATATATAAGAGAATGCATTGGCCTAACAATTTTTCATCATTTGTTATTATTTTTGACAATGTTTTACAATTTTAATAATTTTTTCTTATATTCTTTAACAGACTTATTTTGTAGGTTTAGTGCCAGGGAATCTTAGGTTTTTCATGGGCATCAAAATTATTACTATGAATACTTGGTGATAGTTTTGAGTTATAACATGCCCCTAAGGTTTTATCCAGTTTGTTTTTAAATTCGCTATAGCATGCTTATTAAGCATACCCAAAACAAATTTCAACCCAAAAATATATTTAAATTATTTTTATTTTTTTTTAAGTTTTAAATTTTTTTTAGGGCCGATTTTACAGACCGTAAATTAGGGCCGATGAGATCGGCCCCTAGCACTGAAACGGTTAATGCAATTAGTAGTATCAGGGGGTTAAATAAAGCTTAAAACAAAAACTCACCGAATAGATCCCATTCCGCCGTCTTTGTGAGGATGTATCCAGCCGCTCCGGACTTGAACTGTAGACACTGATGTGTTCGTGGGTTGAAACCGAACGTCGTGCACCCTTGCTTGTGACTGCAAGCTGATCCGCATCGTGTTGCTCTAGCAGCGGTTTTAGAGACAAGCAAGGTTCCTGTAACCAGAGCACCATCCGCAACAACCCGCCGTTCGAACTCTGTTGTTGAGTTGGCTTTCATCACCCCAGCAAAAATGATTGACAAAATCATGACATTCTTCAACAATTTGAGATTTATAATCTGATACAGCTTCCATGCACACATTTTTAGATGCTGAGCTGATCACCAGTCCTATATTTGAAGAGCGATCAGTTCTGTTCAGATGATAATATATAATGATGTCTGCTGTATCGTATATTAATCAATCGTTCCCAAATATTTGATACATGTAAAGAACAGTATATAACGATGTCTTCTGTATCAACCGTCTGTATTAATCGTTGTTGGAGCAAAATTCAATCGTTTCCAGATATTTGATACATGTAAAGAACAGTATATAATGATGTCTTCTGTATCAACGGTCTGTATTAATCGTTGTTAGAGCAAAATTCAATCGTTCCCAGATATTTGATACATGTAAAGAACAGTGTCTAACGATGTCTGCTGTATCGACCGTCTGTATTAATCGTTGTTAGAGCACAATTAAATCGTTCCCAGATATTTGATACATCTAAAGAACACCAATTTGGAAGGCGTGTTCCGTTGTCGGCCAACTCACGGGTTGTGTGGCATGGCCAACGTGAATTTCCAGTTAATCCCACTGTGTGCGATCAATTGTGCTCCAAGAGCTTGCGAATAGTTCTTTATCGAAATAAATCTCGTCTTCGACTCGATTGCTTCTGGTAAATAACTATTGGTATGCTCCAACCATTACTAAATGGTGTTAATGGTGTTTCTCATAAACACTGGATGGCCTTGTTCCGTACACGCATTTGAATGGATTTAAAAGCTCCCTTTGGAGAGCACGTATTATAGCGATTTGAAATAGACACGATCAATTTGAGACAATGCGTATGGTGGAATATCTACCAATACTTGAAAAAACAAACAAACAACAGAGTATGTTCTTAAATTTACAGGATGTCTATTGCATCGACTATCGATATTTCATGAAACAAAGTGAACATAATGCCTACATAAATCGCACATGGTAATGTTGAATCTCACGCACGTCCCAAATACAAAAATAAAATGAGTTGGATATATGAGACCGACTTAGTGATTGTTAGATTAACTAGACAAGACACCAGAAAATAAATAAAAAAATAATAAAAAAATAGCCACGTCGCTTCTGTGGTTATGCCAACATATGTGCAAACGTATAATTATACATGTACCACGTACGACTTAAATTTCAAAAAGAGGGTTTGACCAATTGACAGACAAAGTGCTTACTATTAACAATAATAACCACTTGATTTTAGAGTTATTCATCTTATACCCGCAATTTGTCCGTTTTGATCACGTGGTTCTGCCAACTTGTGGGCTATACATCTCCGACAATTAATAGATTTCAAAAATCGATATCTAATCACTCTGAGCTTTGATGTGTGGGTTCCTCGACTAGAATCAAATATTTTTTACCCCCAAAGCCAAAGAAATAGTAATATAGGACCCTCTGATCGGATTGAGTACCTTTAATCGATACGACTTACCAGAATCACT
Organism: Siphonodentalium dalli; assembly: GCA_032622095.1. Classification (NCBI taxonomy): domain Eukaryota; kingdom Metazoa; phylum Mollusca; class Scaphopoda; order Gadilida; family Siphonodentaliidae; genus Siphonodentalium; species Siphonodentalium dalli. The sequence continues at coordinate 151,843,781 of CP136068.1, read as the reverse complement.
CTCCTTATAGTGTGTTTTCACTGAGGCCCGCGCCATTCAACCGAATAAGGGCAATAAGATCACTATGGGTTTATTTCAGAATCAAATCAGTCCAACGTGAATCAATATGAATATTTATGTCCCATGTGAACATATTTGCAGGAGGAGTTTGTGCTCCATAACATACGCCATACGCGGGAGAGAGTCGTACTGTCCAATGAGACAAAGAGGGTCAGGTTACTACGTTTTTCCAGTTTTGGACGAGGAACCAGGCTATTCAACTATAGACACTATATAGACACATATAGCGCCACTAAACCGACATGATACTCACAATATAAATTCAGACTGGACTTCATATAGCAATGCTAATTTACTCAGCATTCGTATCTACTTTCATGTTAATTTACTCAACATTCGTATCTACTTTCAGATGAAAGTCTATTATTCAAATATACTTTTACATTCGTGAAGTCCAAAGTAAGACAGATGTTTCCAAATTTCGCACATTAGACTGGTCCTTGTCCCAATTTAACCAGCCGCCAGATCCGTATTAAAGCCACATGGCGATTTGCGCTCCAAAATACACCTAATAATATTCGCTTTTGAATTTTCCCCGGAATCGAAATAGGTCGATAACTAGTTGAACTACCTTTCTACAGGCATTCTATGTCCAAGAAAGACGCGTTGAAGTCATAAAAATACAACTTTGAATACGATGTTGGGTTTCACAAACAATAAACAAACATTTGCATGGCGTGGATGATAAAAGATCGTTCCGTGTAATTCTATTCCTGATATGGTAAAAATAAAGAGAGTTTATTTCACTTCTGTGAAAAGAATTGAAAACAGCTGGGAAATGGTTGTGGCCATGGCAAGTATTTTTCCAGAGCATACAGGGGGGGGGGTGAATTTTTTTTCCCGGCACGTATGCCGGGGTGGGTGGGTGGTCAAAGCCACCAACAAGCAATTTTTTCCACAGCTAAAAAAAAATTCCTGCTTGTTTTTTAGTGTTTTGGCAATAAGTTGGGCTTCAAACCCACTTTGAATGAGAGAAATAATGTAATTCTAACTGTAAACTGACTGCAGGCAGTTATCGTGTTGTATTTTGTTGCAAATTTTGAAATCCAAGATGGCCGCTGGCAGCCATGTTTTTTTGGCCGAATGACCTCAAAATGACTCATTCCTATTTACATGTCCATGTTAACATCCATGATAAATAGTATGCACAGAAATTCATATACAGCTGTTTACAGTGAATTTCCCCCCGCAAATCTCTGTTTTGGTGTTAAAAGGGGGGGGGGGGTGGGTGTCAAAAAATGGTCGGAAAAAACTGCCGAAAACGGAAAAAAAATTGGCGGTGGGGGTGGGTGGGTACAAAAAATGATCGAAAGGGAAAAAATGCCATACGTGCCTGAAATATTTTTCCAACCCCCCCCCTGGAGCATATCAATATTTAATGTATCTGTCAACCTATCTTATATCACCTTCCAAATTACGTAGACAAAATTTGGAAGCTCGAATCAGCCATGCCCGTTTAACATCACCCTTTTAGCTTCATTTAGAGTGCATAATTATAAAGTTTGTATTTGGTAGAAAATTCCATTTGCCGAATCATATTAACAGAGCCCGTGGAGAAAACAATATCGGCTTTTATAGCCCACAGCCACTACCACATAACAAAGGCGAATTAAGCTGCTTTTGTCAATTGATGAATTTACATTTGCGCCGCAAATTTGAACGTCTTTTCACAAGGTCGATTTAAATTCGAATTTAAAGTTGCCATTAGCAACTATTAATATGGTGATAGGAGATCACTTAAAATGTACGCATCGCCTACGAATCGCGCTAAATTTATTGTAATCTCTGATCAATATATTGTAATCTTTACTTAGCGCATCTTACTACGTAGAGATGATCATTGTAAAGGCCCAATCACTCTCGATTGTCGTGCAATGTGCTCGCCGCTAGCGCTAGTGGTTTGTTTATGGAAACGTGGCATTGTTGGCTTTATTTGAATTGAACATATAGCACACTATTGAAACTCTTATATTTGTAAGAAGCGTATATGGATCAACGATTGGAACTGTTCAGTTAGTATGGTTTGCTACCGTTCAGTGTGTATGGTTTGCTAACTGTTCAGTGGGTATGGTTTGCTAACGTTCAGTTAGTATGGTTTGCTACCGTAAACAAGTACATGTGAAAGTATAAGCATTATAACCACTTGTCACGAACAACTGCTTTAGGTGTTTATAAATGTTTTATTCACACAATAATTAAGTTAAACCCCTGTCACACTCAGCTGCGATTAGGCTGGCGCTTGCACTGCGTTGAAAAAGTATCAAAATATGAGTAACACGTAAGAGGTGCGCGAAAACTGTCAAAAAAAATTGTCAAACTTTTAAAACAAGGTATGCTTCTATCCCGCTTATCACGTTTTGATTACGCTCTTAGTACGACCCATTGTGTTCCTCCTTTGCCAAGTCTCACGCTCTCACGCGCTCTCACTGCGCTTCCTCTACGCTGTAAACGTTCTTAGTGCGTCCAAATCGCTGTCATTGCGTTGCTATAGTACGTTCTCAATACGTTTGCAAAACGTTCTCTGCGTGGGCGCGGAGAGTATAAATAGAGCCTCCTGCGTGCTCCAGTCATCAGTCCTCAATCTGTTTTCTATCCATTTATGTGTGTGAGCAGATCGCATTTCAAAGTGGGATCGTAGTGTAAATATGCTGGAAACGTCGGAAGAACACCATATGTCACGCATTGACGTATAACGAGCATCATAGTCGCAGTGGCAGCAGCGTGTGGACGTTCTATGGGCCGGAACCAGTCCATAACGCCTCGTGGCATCGCAGTAAGAGCGCACTAAGTTCGGGAGAGAGACGCAGTGAGCGTTATAAAGACGGGGAATGCACGTAGTGAGCGTCTCATTAAGTTTACTGCAGTCGCAGAGGACAAGATTGATTTCTTGCTGCGACAACAAGTAGCTTGTATGCATCATTGCTACGTCAATGTGACGCTCACGTCGCTCGCTTCGCGCTGTCACGGCGATAGTACTGCGCCCTGGTCAGAACGCCGAACCTTTGCGCTTATTTTGTGCATGCACAAAACAAGCGCCGCGCTCTGGCGCTCACGGGCGACCATTGGGGACCCTCTCCCATCATAGCTTGTGTCCACTGCGTCACCAATCGGTTATTGGAGGCCTTAATGCGTTTAGCTTGGCGCTTTGATACTTTTGCAGCGCAATGCAAGCGCCGGCCTGATCGCAGCCGAATGTGACAGGGGTTCTCAACAAAGCATCAACAACAAGAAAACCAGTCAGAAATGGTAACGCCATCAATATCATATTATTATGCATATATACACATTAAATATAAAATATATTCGTTTCATGAATGCACCACCTCAGAATTCCGTTAAAACAACTAATCCTTCAAATTATTACAAAAACTACGGCTTATCACTGGAGGTTACTCAGTTACCACACCAGAAAGCGTCTAAATGCGGACCAAAAATCTATTAAGCGGATTAAGTACACGTCCGATACTTCGCAATACAACCTTTATTCTTCATTCCAACTGAGACATACGTCATGAGCAAAGTTAGCTGTCATATTAAGCATTGCGTTCCCGCAATAAAATCTTCAAGAGTGGCCCAGCCATTGTGCATACATAAATATCAAAAGCAATTAACGCAGGCATAAAAGTTACATACTGCAACAATGAGACATCCGCGAAGATACATCCACGAAAACCCGAAATGTGTTGTACTGCGAGATATACCCATCGCTATAGCTCCATTGCCACGACCAGATCAGCCTTACTACAACTTCTTAAAATAAATCGCATCGCGTGAAACCCGAAACGTGTTGTTCTGCGAGATATCCCCATCGCCCAACTGGCACGGCCAGATCAGCGTAGCAGTAAACACCCATAGTATAGGGCGTAATAACTCATAAGTATGGTGTACTTATTGTGAGGGAGTGGCATAACCATGATGGGTTCTTTTCCTGTTACCCACGTTGTCAATATAATAAATCATTTCTCAATGGCACAATCTTGAGGTGCTAATAACGAAATAATAGAATATATAATATCGAGATATTGGCTCCTGTACATATACATGATTATGTATGCGTGCGCATGGCAATTAAAGAACACGAGATCACGAGTTAAGTATATGTTAGTTAATTATGATTTTTGTGAGGAGAACAGTCTGCAAGTTTACGAATTTACCAGATAAGCATTTTGCCCATGCACTAATCTTGTCGACTGGTGGTCCTTGTATCATATTGGGTGTTTGGTGTCCTACATTAAGATAGCGCTGATATTGGTGGACCGATTACTTTTTTGTCTCGGTAAAATCACACAAAGAAAGAAGCTTTTATTTTTTTTACTAAATTGGAAATTGGTTCTCCCATTCAGTTATATATGTACTAGTATACATTGGAATGGTCTAATATTAATTTGGGGGATGATCAGTTAAAGTTAAAGCAGACGAAAAATAATACAAGTGCAGAAGGAGGCATATTTATTGGAAGGAAATTGGTATATAATTATTTAAACAATAGCTGTTTGTTGAACTTATTGTCTGAACATTTCATAAGTGAACTACTCGTCAATGAGTATTAGTAAAGAATCTGTTAAAAGCCACTCAATTGTGGCTACGATAGCTGCAGTGACGTGAGGCAGGAGATTTGTGCGATTTGGGGTATCTCACCCCCAACGTTGGCCAAACTTTTCAGCAGTTGGAAACTTCTTGTCCGTGGCAACACCAGTTGGAAATTTCACAACAAAGTCGGAAATTATTCTGTTAGTCTATATTTTCAATCAGAATTGAGTGTGAAATTGTTTCTTTTAGTCCAAATGTCGCCCATTTGTCTATTTTCGGTCGGCCTTTTATGTCAGAATTGCCAACAGTGCAATTGGAAATGTTAGAATCCTAGGGGTATCCACACTGTTCTTCCGAAAATCAGCACGTTATCGGTGTTATCGGGTTGTAATAGGATCTGTTTTAGGTTCATAATCGGCGCATAAACATAATTTGAGTCCAAAACAAATTGAAAATGAGAGTGTTTAGTGCCATTGTCGATTCATTATAAGTTAATTATTGGCGGACAAAAACACGGATAACACATATAAACTCACGAATTACCAAATTTAAGCTCTTTAAAATGTGTTTTCACTATGGCCCCTGTCATAACACGGAATAATGGATATAAGTCCACAAACGGCTTGTTCAGAATAAAATAATCCAATCTGAACCAATGTGAATATTATATAGGTCGAGTATGAACCTAATTGCACGAGGATATGTTGGGTATCAAGTTCGAATATCAAACAGTTGGAAAATTCTAACCGAGAGGGTGCAAATGGAGTTTCATGAACTTGGAAATTTGGGTCTGGTTTAGGGGAGGTGCAGTGAAGCAAGCAAATTTGAAACAGTGAACAATCATACTCCGTGTCCGTGTCCGTGTCTCCATAAATCTGATATATTTTAAAACGGATGTAGACACTGGCTTAGTATTATGTATTCATTTATTTGTATGTTCGTGAACAATTATTATGTCTATGGTCTACGTCTTTGCCAGTACACCTGAATCGGCCGCAGATCGAGATTGATTTATGACATCCTTTAATGATACTGTATATCGGTAACAACGATTTGCTAATTAACGTGTTATTTTATTTCTGAGCGAGAATGTTATTCGAAAGGGGTATATCTGGAGTGCTATTTCATATCACATTCCCAAGACTACTGGGACACATTTCAGCATAATGTTCCCACTAATTCCCTTGGCAAGGTCAGACCAATAATCCCCTTTGTAATATTACCAGCCAATACATACCAAGGCTTGGATGCCTTGTATCAAGTTTCTTACAAATGGTCACACATTGCGGAGGGGACACTATTGTTAACTCAATATGGCGCCAGATAAATGTCAGTCGATGATACTCATGGATGCCACAACAAAAAAGAATCCTCGCTGTTGCCAAGGGCAACCGGAAGTCCTATTTATCTAGCTAACGATTCAATCTCAGCGCCATCTATATGCCATTGATGGGAGGTTGGCGACGACAACGATCCCACTTCTACCTCCAAGCATCATCGCCGTTTATGACACGCGCGTTTTTTTGATATATCTTGTATTCGCCGTGGGAGGCTGATAAATTTACCGATTTTCGTCTTTATGTCACTGAGCTGATCAAATCAACGATAACGCTTCATTTTACAACAACTTAATGTAAACGGCCACGCAATAGGTCCATTCGATACGATGCCGCTGATGATTTCGGAGTGGATTGAAACGTACCGGTGCACAGAGGTTTATTGGTAATGATCATATATCAATCCGAATGGCATTCTAGAAACCTCAAATATTGGGTGTCTTTTATCTTCGTTTTTATATAGGTTCCGGGAAGCCCTGATTCGAAGATACCAGTCGACGATGGCTTTGATCAATTATGTACAATGTTATCAAACTGATAAGATATTGGATTGCAATATGTTGCTGTGTTTGTTTTCGTATGTATCAAATTATAGTCAGGGACGTTAGTCAATTAGTCATGCCTGTCGTGACAGAACATTATGGTAGTTGATTGGCTGATTACGTGTTATATACGTTTGAATACTAAGGCGGTCGCCCAACATGAAGCGGACTTTTATTCTGATTCTATAGAATAACACAGAGAAACATTACAATAGAATAAATAGTACAACGTTTTAAATACATTCACAACGCATGCGTGGAAGTATTCTGTACAGTAAGTAAAATCTTTATTTTAAAGATGCATTCAGGGGTTCAGACCACTAGTTACAACAACAACATGAAATATAATTTAACTCAGTTTTCTTTTCTGCTTTTTTCTATTGAGAGAAATGTTTAGAATCAAATATGACATATAAATAAAGTACAATATAATTTTGTTATTGAAAAGTTAACAAACCAATGTTTGGTGTACCTCTAGTACGGCGAAATTGTATGAAATACATGCATACAAAATTCCAAAAAAGAAATAGCGCATTTCTTGTAGGACTTCTTGTTCCAAACGTGTCATTTTGCAGATTATAATCTGAATAACATGTAAATATGTTTCGTGAAAATTAGCCTGGAACCCTGAATGCACCTTTAATGGATGTATACATCTTTACGACGTGTTTCCATAGATAAGCTCAAATTTGATGTACATATCAGTACAGTTTCAACAAAGCAAACCAAGTATTCGGCATAATCAACAGAACCTTCACAAACTTGTATATCCCGATGTTTAGGGTCTTACATATCAGCATGGTCCGGCCTATTGTCGAATACTTCATACCCGAAGTACCAAAGTATAACACTTGAAAGAATTCAGCGAAGGGCGACAAAGTTAGTTCCACAATTAAGACAAGAGTCATACAAAGAACGATTAATAAGCCTGAACCTGATGTCCTTAAAATTCAGGAGATCCAGGGGTGACCTCATATAGGTATATAAGATTCTAGATGGACGCTATAACGTCCAGCCAAGCATGTTTTTCCAGAAAAGTTTATCTAGTGTGACTAGAGGTCACGACAAAAAACTCCAAATGCCATCAGTTCGAAGGGATACAATGAAGTATTTCTTCACAAACTGTGTTATAAAAGACTGGAACTCTCTCCCACACAATTTATCATTTCAGCTGGAAGCCTAGACCAATTCAAATCTTACATAGACTCCTACTTTTACGACAGGAAGTATACGTTTGGTGATAGCACTTGCTAGATATCCACGATGTACTGGAAGGACATATTATTAACTCTAAATGTAAAACTTATTCACTTGTTAGTCACATTGTACGGTACGTGGTACGTGGTACGGACGTCGTATGCGATACGGATGCGGTACGTGGTCCGGTTGTGGTACGCGGTACGGATGTGGTTGTACGAGCTCCGGATGTGGTATGTGGTACGGATGTGGTACATGGTACGGACATGGTGGTACGGATATGGTACAGACACACCCATATGAGTTGGTGAACGCTGGTGTTCTGCTTCAAACACTAGTCACATTGCTTTCTCGTAACCCATGCGTTTCACGTCCTTGAAATTAACTATTATGCTTTTTATTTCTTTGTAATTAATTATTATGCTTGTTCACATATATAATTAGACCTCACACCCTGATCTTCTTTCTAAACTGACATTCTCTTTTTCCCTCTATCTCGCCCCAGTTTTCATTTAATATATCTTCGTTCTACGGATGTTTGTCTGCCTCACTATCATTTAGCCATACATGACCTTCAATCAAGTGGGGCCGTGCCATTATCAAGGAAGAGGGCTTCAAGTAAGCCAATGGATTGTTGCCAAATCCGAAATATCTTCAAAATGTTGTGTATATGGTAATTGTATATTTGAATATTCATAGAGGAAAATAAATACTGTTTAAAGATACATAATCCGATTTAACTCCCGCCCCTATATTACTATTTCTGAGGTTTCAGGTGTAAAAAATATTTGTTTTGAGTCGAGGAACCGGTGGCCTCAAAGCTCAGAGTTACCAGATTTCGATGTTGAAATCTATTATTTTTCATCACATCGAAATTTGGCGACCTAGCAAAAATTCAAACGATCTTCCAGAAACATATGGACATATGTGGACGCCGTAGCGAGAGCTCGAAAGGTCACGCAATGCAACAGTTCGCGGTAATTACGCGCGCTCGCGCAACAGTAGTTTTTTAGTTTAAACATATTTATTTGTCTGATTTCAATAACACATATAGGAAATGATACATACATTTTTATATAGACAATGGGATTGGAGGACAAGTGCTGACTCACTTATGAGTACGTCCTCTCCGCGCAACAGTATGGCGATCAGTCAGATTCGTAGGTACGTACGTTGGTGTCACCCTACCGATTTCACTCCATGACGTCACCCTTACGCAGTACACGCCGGCGACGTTACGGAGTAGATTATAGAGTTCACGCCCTTGGCACTGACTTCCGTTACTAGCTCGTTGCTATATAAACAAACCAGCGATGTGGCTTTTGTCGAAAATTGACAGTCAGTACATTCGCCCTGTATACATGTACTTTCAGAAATACAAAACACCACAACGTTATACCCCACCAATGTCAGTGTCTCGATATCATTTGACAAAATTTCTTGACATGAAACCGCGACAGACACGGCATTGAGTAAACAATTTCCCATTGTTTCAATTCAACTTCAAGATCGCGGTAAAATCAAAACCGCAATTTGTAAGTGGTAAACATCTGAAAAAGACATCAGGTACATGCAGAAACTAATTGTTGTGCATATTTATTTCTATTTGAGGTGGCACTTTTTCATTTTCATGTTTATCAGTATTTTTAACGATAAGAGCGATGGTAATTGGGGGACTATATTTTATCTAGCGCATTCATTTTAAAATAAAAAGTCGTGAATTGTGTTTTCTATGGCCGCACATTTCGTTGATAATTACGAGCCATTTGTTTGTCTAAATAACATTTTTCGAAGAGCATTAGAATGGTATGGAGCCCGGGAGGTGACATGGTAAATATATTTTATAATCCGTGCGCACGGATTAGTAATTCGTGCGCACGAATTAATAAACCGTGCGCACGAATTAATAATCCGTGCGCACGAATTACTAATCCGTGCGCACGAATTACTAATTCGTGCGCACGAAATAGTAATCCGTGCGCACGAATTAATAATCCGTGCGCACGAATTAGTAATCCGTGCGCACGGATTAACAATCCCCCTTGCATTTCCCAAGGAATGTCAATGGGGATAAAGTGTCTTCGTTATATGTTGAACTGAACATAATACCATTGTTCGCCCTATGATGAGTTTTACCTGGCGAGCTCCTAACATGGCATGTTTGTGGTATATATATGGGTGTGGATAACAGGTGGGGTGGACCAAAAGCTATTGTTTCAATGCCATACCTGCCATGTTGCGCGGTGGAAAAATCATTGCACAACGATCCATATGAGTATCTATATTATAGAGTTAAGGAAAATGGGATACTCATACTCATAAGGCACCGCGGGTCACATCTATATTCCCGTACATGTAAAAACTGTTCAGTCCGGAACTGGCTTACACATGGGTCTATTATATTCAATTCAGCCCATGAAAGGCACTGTACCCCCCCCCCCCCCTTTCCTAATTGACCCTCATTCCATCTTCCACAAAAATAAATACTGATGCATGTCTTCAGTATATATTTAGCCTTGCTGAAGAGGGTATCCTACATCTTACACTCCATTTCGGCCATTCCTGATATCATATCGGTATGGTGCAGTAGTCACTGCGCAACGATCCATTATATGCATGTATACTTTAGAGTGAAATATACTGGCATACTATCCGTGAGCATCACATAGCATCCCGGTTTATATATGTATACATGAATGTGCAGTCCGGAACTGGCTTACACACGAGCGGGGGCACACTAACTAGTCACCACGGTCCATATGGGCAAATAATCCAATCGTGAGCCCACGTGGACACCACAGCCTAATATAATTTGTAACTAAGTAAGCCCTACTGGCATACGGTCGCATACCCCCCAGGGAAGCATCCACGTATCAAACATACTCTCATGTATAATTTGTTGTCGCAACTGCGTTGTAAAGGAGTCCGCAGGTGTGAGGCCATTTTGACTGAATTACCGATAGGACAGTATTTATATATGTTAAACCGTGCGCACGGATTATTAATTCGTGCGCACGGTTTATTAATTCGTGCGCACGAATTATTAATTCGTGCGCACGGATTACTATTTCGTGCGCACGGATTACTATTTCGTGCGCACGGATTATTAATCCGTGCGCACGGATTATAAAATATATTTACCATGTCACCTCCCGGGCTCCATAGAATGGGGATAACAGTGTGGTATTTTGTGATTTCAGAAAGGTACATGGCGAATATACTGTGGCAAATACCCGTTAATGGGCTCCGGCTCCGCCGTCGCCCATTAACTAAATTTGCCACAGTATATTCGCCATGTACCTTTCCGAAATCACAAAACACCACACTGTTATCCCCTAAATAAAATTATTGAAGATTGTAATTGTCTTTTTTTGCTAACATTAAATTAAATTAAATAAATTAAGTAAAATACAGTGAAATTATTTTTTGAATTATGTTTTATTACATTTTTGCGCACGTTGGCATCTCTCTGAGTGCATTCTAGTTTTACATGGCGATCAGTGCTGTCGCAAATTAATTTCGAAATAAAATACGGCGAAAGGTAACGCCGGCAACAACACATAACGTGTCTTGTGATAATTGATGTGCGGATACATACACATATGTGTTTTTACGAATCGGTAATAATATTTTAATGATGCAAATAGACATGCTATAAGAGAGCATGCTAGTTACACGTGGAAATATGTTTGTTTACATTTGTAGCGTCACCTGTTGTCGAATTCAACAAATTCTATAGGCATCACCATATATGGAAGTTGTAAATCACACTCGCCCATCCCACAAACTGCCCCGAAAAAGCGTTATTATATTATTTGTTCCTCAAATATGATATCGTACTTGGCATTGTAACTATGTATTGGTAATACACTACTTTGGATAACTAAATCGGCTTTTAGTGAAATTCCGTTGTTGTTGCAACTGGATGATACCGGGGTAATCGAATAGGATTTTGTACCTTTAAACTAATATATACTAATACTACGGTGTCGCTAATCGGACGGACAATGTGTAGTTGGGGAATAATACCGTAGCTCGGTTTGTCTCTTTCAGGTATGTTCGTTTCATGGTCGGTGACAGACGTACCGCCCTAAATTGTTGCTGCGCCATGTGATCCTGGCTTCTGACCTTTAACACCGGAAGTGATGTCACCAGCTGGAGGTGATGGTTCACACTACATGCTAATTGAGAATGACGAGGTACGTGGCCATTGTAAACATACCACCATATAGAATGTTGAGGACGATAAAATAGGACCCTGCGAACCGTTCGATGTTAGATTCCCTTCCACATTAATTTGATCCTGTTTGCATGAAACGCCACATTAATTTGATCCTGATTGCATGAAACGCCACATTAATTTGATCCTGTTTGCATGAAACATTTGACCAGGATTCGGGTTGTATCGAACATTTGACACAATCTCGCAAAATGAGCAGAACAAATATCACGGGTGTCTTAAATTACTAGATGAAGATGTTCACTGCTCACATATTATAAAACGTTCGGTTTATATATTTTTTTATCTCTTCGCCGCTGAATGTGCGTCGTGTGTTGGGCAGGGTTCGTACTGCCACTTGCCAAATTTGCCAATGCCAAAAATAATTGATATTTGGCAAAAAATATTTTCATTTGGCAAAAGTTTAGGCAAGTCACTTTTTAATTCCTCAAGCAATTTGAAAAATATTGGTCAATCAATACCATTAATTTCAGGAAACTCTTAAAACATAATTATATTAGTGGTGTTTTATTAGGTTCAGTGAAAGTTAACACCTCTATTCAGATGAAGTTAATCTCATAGCATTAGTACTGATGGTTGAAGGGATTACTAATCCTCCTGTGATGTGCCCTTCCCATGGAGAAACCCTTCTACCATTGTATTGTTCGGTGATCGGCATGTTGTTGTATGATAAAGATGCGATTATAATTAATTATTAAATAACTGCTTTTCTATCGATACCAAAAGTAGTTCACAAACCGCGAGTGTCGAAACATAAGACTTCAGGTTGCAGAAAATGATACTATCGGGGTTAGCATTTGGCAATTGCTAAAATAATTTGGCAAAACATATTTTCATTTGGCAACTTATTTGACAAAAGTAAATTTCGGTTCAGCGCGGACCCTGGTGCTGGGTCGTTGATGTTCTGGCCATTTTGCAGTGGAAAAATATAATGGGAATGTCACGAAACCCATACAACCGATTTCATGCAAACTTGAAGGCTATTATTATACATAATTATACATTGGTATAAACGTCGACATACAATTGTTCAGTTGCACTAATTTCTGAGTTCCCTTTATGAATGATGGCTGCTTGCTAGTGCGCTGGAATAGGTCCGGACTCAGTACGGGTGCGTAGCACACAGCGTGACATTTTAGGTCCGTATAAATAATATGTTAATTTTAATATATGCCCACTAAGTATACTATCTATGTTATAATTGTCCACTTTCATGACGGCGTGGTCGGTAATCGATGTCAGGATTGGAATTGAACTCGATTCGAAACCAAAATGCTGATTCGGTTTCAAGATTAGGTTCGACCTAAACTCTGAGATTAGCAGAGCCCTACAATAGACTCACCATTTCAAAAGCGAAAACTAGTTTCTCCATACTGTATGTTCGTAACTGCACTGTGAAAAAAACACGTGCTTGTCTCGAGCTCATATGCTACCGTGAAGAAATTGATCTTATAGGATAATAAATGTGATCTTCCCCAGTGGCTGAAGTGGTCACTTAAAAAAAAAATCCTGAATGGTACACAGCTTTTGAAAATGTGCTGAAGGGTATACACATTCAGATACATGCATTACAGCATAAACCATACAGATTTCACAGATTTGAAATCTCGTTCTAAATTAAACTGAACAAAAACTGTTGGTGGACGCCAGCCATTCAGGAACACATTTGAAGTAACGGCGTTAGTAGCGATAGCATACCAAGTGTACCCATCAGCACATTTTCAAAACCTGTGTACCCTTCGGCACATTTTCAAAACCTGTGTACCCTTCAGCACATTTTCAAAACCTGTGTACCCTTCAGCACATTTTCAAAACCTGTGTACCCTTCAGCACATTTTCAAAACCTGTGTACCCTTCAGCACATTTTCAAAACCTGTGTACCCTTCGGCAATTTTTTAGGTGAGAGTGACCACGATGTCGCCACAGACAAAACAATGTATATCCCTGTAGTGAGTTCAGCCGAGACCATGATAACATCCCATGTTGTTGGCGGAATATCGTACGGATCTGGCGATAATAAGGTTTTCCCCACATACTGGAACATTAAATACATACGCTGAAAGGTGTTATTCGACATAAACTATTTTTCTCACCATGTATATACATAGGTTTCTGTTATCGAATTCTTGTCTTGTATTGTCAATTTATGTATACGAGAGAGGGGCTACCCAAGTTGACATAACTTATGCCCCGATCCCTTTTGTATATTTTATACGAATAAAATTTTATGTTTGAAGTATGCATTTCTGACCGTTTCTGCATTGGATCCTCACCAACATTGACATACCTCGATTTAATGTGCATCTGTGTATCTGCGTTAGATATTTGAAACGCAATTACAATTCATAGTGCTAGGCAATTAGTGAAATAAATGTCTTCAAATGCCCACTAATTTTCTAATCACATTATATAAAATATATGCCATATTATATACCATTTGAAAGAGGAAGCTCCAAAAGGAAATGTTTGTATGATTTTTCTATTAATCTATGGGCACCTTATGAGACACAGACGTTCCAAATGGTGATGAATTATAGTATTTTAAACATATTTTATAGCATATATTGTTATCTAAACCGTATAGCAAGGCACTATAAAAAATAATCAGTGACTCGAACATTAAATGGGCCTTTAATCAATGCTTTAATGAACACAATCTGTCACCATTAAACATTAAAGTTGGACATAATAAATATACATTATATTTGGGAAAAAATAGAATCTTACTATATGTTTCGGTCAAGTGTGGTTAATTAAATTTAGGAAACTGTTCCACTTATTATCAAAGGCTTTGTTAGTTGACTCAGCCCATTTTATCGCCTGTTTTTCTAGATTATATTCTTGAGTAACAAATTTAGCGATTTAGGGAATGTTTTTCCACAGTAAGAACACAGACATTGAATTGCGAGTCAAAGCAAATGGATTTATTTCATCGCAGACATCGACTTTTTACACGTCGACGTTAAATTGATAACCAAAGCGTTATGAAGGACCATTTGTCCGTGTTGTTATGTCTGAAAATCGGCAACGTAATTGCAGATCGCATCACACATTCTCCGCAGCAATTATTGAAAAAATAATCTAATCAATGAATGTTGGTATCAACTCCTAGGGATAAAGACACCCGATTCGCATAGCATTATCGAATATATATACTTAATTGCGGATATTTTTACCATCTATAGATACTTAAGTGTGTACCGTATATATACGCCCGTCGAGCCCACCATTACGTTTTATAAATCTTAATACTGACCACGGGCACAATATATTATAATGACGAAATAACGAGATATTTAGAAATTAAACGCAAATAATCGATTCTTTTAAAGAGCGTATGTGTCCCGAAGAAATTTTAACTGACAAAATAAGGGAGATATTCAGATCTGAAAAAAATATTTAAAAATTTGAAGAACGTTTTTTTCAAGAGCGTTTTTTCTCTCTCGAAGATGTGATTTAAAAGAATGACCGCAAACTTCATGGAAACCCACCCACAGTAGAGAGTAGTTGGGCGCAAAGTGCCCGGGATTTTTTTTGGTGCCCAACTACTCTCTCTACTGTGGGTTTTATTTGTGTGCTTAATTTCTAAATATTTGTTTTTAAATATGCCCCGGGGCCATTGCGGACCACTCTTGTCGGCTGGACATCCCATATTTCAGGGATGATTCGCACCCTTACGAGATGGTCAAAGTTCCCGTCGGACGTCAGTCCCCGCGAGTAGCGGACAGTCAGTCAGTCAGTTAGGACCACTCGTCCTCCTCAGGCTGTGAACCCATATCGTGGAAGTCCCGTCAGATTGAGCGACCATCGCCGGGGACGTATCTCAAAGTATGGGCTCGATCAAAGCGTATAGCGACACCGTCCACTGCCAGTGGGGGACGGATACTACACTTTGATCTTAGCCAAAAGGCCGAGAAGCGATCAAAGCGCCCGGGATGGTCGAAAAGATCGAGTGATCTTCTCCTTCACCCCACACCAAATAGGTGAATTTGACTTACATACCGCCAAATTTAATCATTTCGTATGGGGAGTGTCGTAAGCCTATTCGTTTGCCCGTGCGACGTGACCTTGACATTGAAATCGGGTCAATTCAAGGTCAAATCGCGAATTGTTATGGGATTTCGACGAAATTTGATACGTATGGTTACTTTTGTACACTGAGTGTTTTGGACGGGTCAAATCGTGACCCCGACCTGACCTTGACCTTTAAAATTGATCAATTCAAGCTCAAATCGGGTAAAACCGGATGCATTTCGACGGGTACTTTTGTCGGGTACTTTTGTCCGGGCAGTGTTTTGGACGTGACAAACCGTGACCCCACCTGACCTTGACCTTCAAAATGGACAATTGAAGGTCAAATCGCGCAATTCGCCGAAAAGCAGAGGGGAAACAGCCCGGACGAAGTCGGGTCCACCTGCTAGTATTATATAAAGCAGACAGTCATATCTGGATAAAGAATAGTATATCGTACGACAAAATATTATATAAAGCACACAGTCATATCTGGATTAAGAATA
This sequence comes from Siphonodentalium dalli, assembly GCA_032622095.1. NCBI lineage: Eukaryota > Metazoa > Mollusca > Scaphopoda > Gadilida > Siphonodentaliidae > Siphonodentalium > Siphonodentalium dalli. The sequence continues at coordinate 151,827,358 of CP136068.1, read as the reverse complement.
GTATATAGAACGACATAATATTATATACAGCAAACAGTCGCTCTCTCGCTGGGTGGGATGGATAAAAACTGACTCCCAGAAACGACTCACATAAGCACACACGCTTGATGTCGAATCTGGTCCATATTATTCATGAAATAAATATTGTCTAAACTGAAGGCGGCAACATAATGTAGGGAAAAACGGGGGGGGGGGGGGGGGGTCTCAGCCTCTAAACTAGCACCACTATGCACCGCCGTAATAATTTCTATACTGAATATATTCTCCTGTTCAGTTATAATTGTATCTTTAAAACACTTCTTCAAATATTTCCGTTATTTAGTCAAAAACACTTCTTCAAATATCTTCGTTATTTAGTTAATAAAATATTTTCTTATTTTAGGATCACATATCAAAATGAGAGGATATGGTGATCCCCTTTTCACGGGATCACCATATCCTCTCATTTTGATATATGATTCTGCCTTCATTGAGCCACGAGTGACTCCTGAGACGAGGATGACATATTATATGATACCATATCCTACGGAGGATTACATATTGTTTTATATCTACACCCGTGCGCATGGCCTGGTAATTCTGGACTTCGCTTATATTTGGATTGACATTTAATCCAGACATACCTGTACGAACCACATATTGGGCTCGATAATTTATAATTGACAAGTGAGTACCACAGTTTTATCCAGAAACTGACAGTATATATATATGTATATTCCTTAGTCTTGTTTCGCGCCCAGACAATGCACATGTAGTAGCTTCGTTCCGATTGGGTAGGCATAATGCAAATATGGATCAGTATTTCAATAGCTATATAGCTTCTCGGATAATACTGACGCAAATATCTTTAGATATAAAATCAGATGCGGGCTAGACACTATTAAATACTGACTAGACCTTTTATTTGATTTAATTTAATATCATCGCAAGCATTAAAAAAACCCAATTCCGGTTTTCATATATAACTCGCACCGTGCCACGATAAGGTCTGGCCAGACAATAAATCCCACCAGTTAGTATATAATATTCCGGGTTTATTTCCCAATTCATTGCATTTCAACGGGAAATCCACCTTAAATTCGCCGTTTCCAATTTCCATTTATCACATATCGACTTTAATCTAGTGCGCAGACACATTAAACCACAAAAAGCTGGGCATGACTGAAGTACTAACATGCCTAATTGTGACACTCGTCGCAGAAGGCAGACAGGCATATATTGCGTTTCTTTGATGCTAATTGCTATTAAATGAAGCGGGTCCTCAATATTGCCGGATTACTCTCATGTCGCATGTCACGGCATAAATATACAGTACGTAAAGAGTGTGCGATAAGCCAAACACTCAACACCGCGGGGACAGCGAGATTCACATGTGATTTGTTTCGCGTTGATCCACTGTGAACTTGCGTGGAACGGATTAATATGAATCGATATAAATTCTAGAAACTGACCAGGGCTCACCGAGAATCACCGCGAAACACTGAGGATCGCCGCCAAACACTGAGAATCGCGGCGAACCACTGAGAATCGCCGCGAACTACTGAGAATCGCCGCGAATCACTGAGAATCGCCGCGAACCACTGAGAATCGCCGTGAACCACTGAGAATCGCCGCGAACCACTGGGAATCGCCGAGAATCTATGAGAATCACCGCGAACCACTGAGAATGGCCGCGAACAACCGAGAATCGCAGGAAAACACCGACAATTTTCAACAAATATTGCGTATCAAGTTATGAATATATTCCCATATTTGGAGAGTGCCACTGGTTCCGAATTTACTGCTCATATAATTTCTGAATTAAATCAGTTTTGGCCAGAGCTTGTGATAGTGCATGGGAAACCTTTCCGTCCACAAACCCAAGGGACTATTAGTTTAAACAATATTTTATTTGAACACTAAACAGAACAGAAATACAAACAAAAAATACATAACATATAATCTCAAATTGTTCAAAAGAGGATTGAGCAACATGCTTGGGGGCTTTTGTTAAGTCCTATCCTCAGAAAATAAATGTTACCCCAATTGATACCATTGGGGTATAGACCCCAATTGATACCATTGGGGTATAGCAGACGGGTTTTGTTCTGTATGGTACGAATAATAAAGTTTATAGATGAAGGGATAGGAAAGAGAAAGGAAAAGGGAGTGCAGGTAGTAGTTGAAAGGGGGTAGATAAACTTACCATTAACATCAGGATAATATATGTCACGGAGAGTATTGTATCATGTTAAATTGATCACCATTTATTGTCACAAGCCAATGAAGAATCTAAATTCAAAACAAATTTGACCACGCTACGGCCCAATTGGAGAGAATTCGAAAAAGGGACTATTGAGAGTGCAAGCTATGACACCAAATACATGCTGGTTAATTGGATGAGTGAGTACGATACCTCGGACTGGAATATTGGTGTGAAGTTTGAGCAGTTTAGAAAGAATTATAGTTATAATGCAGGCATTCATAAATCACTATATGTAACATTGTTTAGTGTTGAACCCAGGATTGGTTTTTCATCGCTACCACATGTCGTGATCCAAAAGTTACAAACAATAGATGATCTGTTGGCGGTTTTGTCGAGCAACCAATATCAACCAACAACGACAGACGAGAAGCAACCAGAACCAATATACATGTATCAACAACATCAGCAACTAGAACCAACGGGCTCAACAACCAGAACAAACGACTCAACGTCAGCAACTAGAACCAACGGCTCAAAACCAGAATCATCGACTGACGACCAGCAACCAAAACCAAAACGCGCACAAATACCAACATGATGACCAGCAACCAAAACCAAAACGCGCACAAATACCAACATGATATCTCTACCTCTGATCGCTGTGTTTGTGGCCAAATAGAAGATAGCTACCACTACATATTCCAATGTCGGCGTTACCGTTCCCAAATTCTACTTGGAAAGATCCCAGATGATATACTTCCCTCAGTTCCCTCATATTTTCCCCAATGGCGATGATACAATGCATCGACAAACAAATCTAACTATTTTTGAAGAATTACAAAAATTCATTATCCACACACACAAATATTTTAGTTGATTAATTATAATTCAGTAAGCATCTTAGAGCACCATACCTAACGTGTAATAAAACGAAGAATCCGTTCCACCCCCCCCCCCCCACCCCCCCGCCATCATCTCACATCTTCGTATTCATTTCCTGAATTTTCTTATTCTTAATACCCCAACAACCCCATAACCCATGTAATATCCGAATTATCTATCTACTGTCAGGTCCGATACTAACGTAACATCCCAGGATGATTTATATATACATTTTACAGGGTCCCTTGATGATACATGGGAAGGGCGACATAAGAAAAGTCATGTGCTTACTGCCGCTCACTTTCTACCAGATATATCACATATTACCATATCCATTATAACAATTCATTATACATTTCCACGTTCAATGTATAGTATATGTAACATAATTATATATTTGGTGGATAAATAAACAATGTTTAAACCAACCTAAACCAACGACGGACGAGCGGGCAGAAACCAGAACCAGAAACTCAACAGCAAATGAACAGCATAGCAAAGAAAAGTATACATGCGGTGCTTACCCATAGAAAAGAAAAGTATACATGCGGTGCTTGCCCAGCAGGAACAGGCCGAGCGAAGTCGGGTAATAATGAAGGATGGTAACGTTGGTGATAATGTGACGGTGCCAATTCCAGCTGTCAACCGAGGGCGCGGAGATCCTCAACCGAGGGCGCGGAGATCCTCAACCGAGGGCGCGGAGATCCTCAACCGAGGGCGCGGAGATCCTCAACCGAGGGCGCGGAGATCCTAGAGACAGTATCGGTGTTATATTAGCTGCGGAACACGGACAATATACAATCGGCTGCCCTTCATGGTGTGCTTAAAGGGAAATATAGCCGCCATCAATTTGGTGTGTGTCCCCAGAAACTGCTAAGTGAATCTGACATTAACAAGACAGCAGTTTGTCTCTTCGTCGCGCCAACACAACTGAGTCTCAGCATAATGGTCAGGGATTTGTAAAATGTAATTGTAATGGACATAACAAAGGCAAGAGCAAGCGATGTCTCCGCTATATAAACAACGTGTTGTGTAAAAGTAATTGCCACTCAAGTAGATAAATATAATTTCATAAATATTTTATATTTTAATATCAAATCGGCATTAGTAGTATAGTAAACAATACCCCATAGAAATACCGGTCAATTATAGCGCGATGTATATAACAACAATAGCGACGCATTGCACAACGTAGCAACTACACTTAGCTGACCACCCGACCAGGTCCCATGTCAGCCGACCCGATTCAGATCAAATGAGGAGGCTGGGGGCATACTATACTGCTGGCATTTTGCCAAATGACTGGCACTAAAATTCAGTCATTTGGCCAAATTACTAGACATGTATGCGCATTTTATAGATGCATAATTCCAAACTTCATTAGACCAGGTTTTGTATTGGGTGGCTGGGTGCTATACATCAATTTGGCAACACCCTCAGTAAAACAAAACAGTTCTAGCGCCTAGATTCTGGAGCCATAAACATCGAGCTTCTCGAATGTACATGTAGATTTCTCAAATGTACATATATATATAGCGAAACATACATCAGTTTTTCGACTGTAGCTGCACAATATACTAAACTGATTCTGATAATGAAACAACGTTAATGTTCTAACGTAATTTTCTTTGTGTCGAATTTTGAAAATGACAAAATATTTATACTGAAGTGGAAAACTTGACACTTGCTAAATATCCAGAAGCATTGTCTTGTCTGGTTAACCAAAGAGAAGCATATTGAAAGACAAATAACATAAATATCATAGTAATTAAGTCTGTCAGTATATCAAAAAAGGCGCAAACACTAATGATCCACCATGAGGATCAAAGCCAATTACCCACCCTCATACACCATACAGGGAATCGTTCCATATCCCATAAATACATACATTATGTTCACTAATACTTACCTATAGTAGTATTCATAGCCATATGAACCATAAAAATACAGACATTGAGTTGCGTGTTAAAAGCCAAATAGATGTAGATTGCATTTCAAGATATCGCAGACATCGACTGTTTACAGGGCGCGCGACGATAAATTTGGTAACCAAAGCAATGATGACGGACCACAGCGCTATTATATCTGACAATCGCCAACGTGAATGCAGATCGTATATCACAATCTCCGCAGATTGTTCCAATATATGGTATAGGTTGTCTGTCGTTTTATATTGTTTTTGTCTCAGTGATTAGCAATTATTGGAAAAAATAAACTAATCGATGATAGAAAAATGTCCATTCTCAAACTGTACACAGTTTCTGAATTTGCTGCCGGTATATTGTTACGCAAAGTTAAGGAACATTTACCAGTGTCTTTACAGCCCTAAGTCCCGTATGAATATGTTCCATAGCCGCACAGAACATATGACCATAATGTAAGGTACAATGTTCCGTAACCCTTAGCAATTTTTCGGAACTGTGTACCGTTTGAGAATGGAAATGTTTTCACAGTGTAGGGATTAAGAATTTCCGCGCGAAAGCTAAGATTTTAAGATTGTGTGGCATACTGCCACGAACAATCCACTGGGATTTATTTTATTGCCATATTTGATCACATTCTCGCAGCTGCTGCAATATTTATCAAGCCGTTGTGCGTCTCTGTGCTCTATTTCTTGCAGCGTAACGTTATAAACTTTTCCGCTGACGGGAGCGTTGTTTGCTTCCATGATGAAATCACACACACCTCTCACATTCTCGGGCTCTGATATCCCTGAATTAATGAACCGATCACAATAAAGTGATAGTCCGTGGGCCAAACAAGATATTTTTAGAATTGGCTGCACCCCCTCCAAGAAAGGTTTCTACATATCAAATTACCAAAATACCATACATATCAAAATACCCCATGGCAAACATAATAATTCAGTGTTTTTGAAACACATGTAGAATATGCACTCAACCATTCGCGAAAAAAATAGAAGCATATCAAGGAGTCTTTGTTATCACCACCTGATAAATATTTTGGCATTGTCTCAAACTGTGTCATGGACACAGGACGCGTGAAGCATTACCTGAATACCAGGATTGTATTCTCGGGTTGCAGGAAAAAGGTAGCATAATGACTTATTCTGAAAACGAATTGCAATGTATCATATTATGCAACATGCTCAACAATTTACTAATATCGATAATGACCTACTTACATCCTGTCAAGAATTTGTATGTGCTTTATGTGACAAGCCGACATGTATTCAAGTCCACGAATTGCGATAAATGTTCTCCTGTTGTTAAACAAGAATAACAAAAATACAGACTTCTTGAGCGACACTTTTTTCGTGCAAACTATCAGGTAATTACTTGACACAATAACTCAACCCATTCTAGAATGCCATGTCCTTATAACCCTATGCAATTTGGGTGTGTGAAATATATAACCACAACCATATCTATAGTGGACGATATACATGTTTATGGTATATGATAACAACGCTATGCAGAGTGACATGAGGTGTCCCTAAAGTATGTGCCTTTACCTATATGCCCATTTGAGTTTCATGTAAATAATGTTACCCCATACACAGCGAGGGAATAGTCAGCACCCAGATGCACATGCATAAAAACGAATCTATAACCAATGATGAAGCAAGATTCAGGCATATTCATGATCGGCCAGTCCACTCTCATTGTCCCTGTCATGCCCGTCGGGTTCATAGCACAGATCAACACGATGCTACTATTATAATCTTCGGATTGTTAACAAACCCAAATTATTTCAGTTGACCAAGAATATATGCACACAAGCTGGGCAGAAACATAACAGCTAAGCAGAGTCAAATATTTTCCTAAAATCCGGAAGTACTGCACATTTTGACATGCAATGTATCGGATCGTCCGGGTGGCCTGGTCCATCTCCCAGCGCTAATATATAATCAAGCCATGGGAGTTCTGTTTGTCTCCCTCAAGGTTGAAAATATGTCTGGCTAAAATGACCCTGCAACAGAAGTACTGGTATATAAAGCATAGTTAGCGTGCATGATATATATGGGTGCATGGAATTATATGGGTTTGGTTTTCCTTGAGGGCCATCGCATGGTCGTTGCGTGAGGGACACGGAAGCCCTACGCGTCGCCAACGCATTGATGACACTTCATCCCTATCCAAATGCAGTTATAGAATTGTTATTTGGCCGCCGACATGTGAGGATGTGCTGGTATATGAAATGTGAAGATATCTGCATGGAATAAACGAAGTCTGAGGATGAGCAGATTTATTGGGCCTTTTCGTCAATCATCACAATAAACGAGTTGGTACAATATATAAGAGTTCTTTAGTTTGTTGAGGAGCACCAATGAATGCATTTCTTAATGAACAATTCCCTTATCCCCATATGACGAACCCAGTTTAATTTGTGTCAGCAAGTTTGAAAATGTTGATGGCCGTTTGGATGCCATCTTAATACAATGATCAAATATGAAGTGTCCGATGCTGTATATATCGTCAATTGTGTCTGGTGTCACAAAATGCGCCACAAAATAAGAAAAAACCTCCCAGTAAAACGTATGTCTCACTCATCAGCATTTGCTAGCCATATGTGACCAGTTGAAATATATATATATAATCGGCTTTGTTACAAAAATTCAAATAAAAATTGAAAAAATATGAAATAGTTGACAAAAAGTGATCATGTGAGGTTTTATGAATTTACACTCTCTGGACCAGTATCCTCGGTGACTTTTCCATACCCCTCTCAAAATTTAATCCACAATTTTGAGAAATTATTAAAAAAAATAACATTTTTCACCATTTCCCCCAAAATTTTCATCTTAAAACAAGTTCGGACCAGGTTGTTTATAATTCCCCTTCATCAATCTCTACACATTTTAATGTATGCCCCTAAAGCATCTTTTGCATGCAGCATTCTAAGTGTAAACTATGCAATTAATTTTTTTAAGAAAATTATATTTTAGGGGGTGGGGTTAAGTTTAAGCCCACAGCGCATTTTCACAGAAATATAATTATCAGTCCATCATCCAAATTGTTTTCTAGGTCTTTGGGGCAATTTTTGAGATATGTTGCGCGCCAATAACCCATGTGTTTCACAAGTTATAGCCAATTGTATGTGACACTATTTTTCAAAATACAAGTAATTTTTCGCAATTTCAAAATATTTATCGCAATTGTTTCGAACTAACTTATACATTGGTCCAGTGTTGTATCACATGTTGTTTTATGGTGATCTGTAATTAATATAAACAATGTCTTATTCACTTTATAACCGCAGTCATATTTTTATACGCTGACACTTGTACTCGATGAAATTTTTATTTTATTAAGGGGTAGGAGTATTCTTCCCTGAAAAAAATCTATTTTGGGATACACTCTGAAGCGGGCAACAATCAAAATCGGATGCGTCATATAATGACCTTTAGTTTGATATAAAAACCTTTGTTGGAGGGGGGGGGGTGCAGCCAACTTCTAAACTAGAGGCTTTATGAGAATTGGCCCACGGACTATGAGGCACGATGCTGGTTTATACTATGATGCCACAGATGCTACCCCTGGGTGCCATCTCAATACAATAAAATAGATAACGAGGATGTAGTCACCCACCCAACATGCGACAGTAATAATCGGCTACATGGAACGACAGTAAAATCTTGATTAAGGATAGTATATCATACGACACAATATTATATAAATCAGACATTCGCTCTCTTGCTGGGTGGGGTGGATAAAACTGATTCCCGGAAACCACTCACATAAGCACACACGATTGATGTCGAATCCGGTCCATGATGTTATATTCTGATATGTTGTAATTTATGTTGTATTATTCATGGAATAAATACTGTTTAAACTGAAGGCGGCAACATAATTAGGAAAACGGGGGTATCAGCCTCTAAACTAGCACCACTATGCACCGCCTTAACCCTTTACCCAACAGAACGGCCCTGTGCCAATGCATTCTCTTATATATGCGAGTAGACCATAGGTCGCCTCGCATATATAAGAGAATGCATTGGCTTAACACATTAAAAATTATAAAATTGTTAAAGAATGTAAGAAAAAATGGTAAAAAGTGTTTTTTTAGGCCAATGCATTCTCTTATATATGCGAGGCGACCTATGGTCGACTCGCATATATAAGAGAATGCATTTGCACAGGGCATAACTGTAACCATCACAATGTGGTCAATGAGCCGGTTCCAATGATATCCATATTGGTATGGTTTTATTGAGACAGACCCAAGATAATTTAGGCTGTTGCAGCTTTATTTGGCCTTTTTTGGCCGGTTTGTTGAGTAAAGGGTTAACCATGTCTATACTGAATATATTCTCCCATTCAGTTATAATTGTATCATTTGAATGGTCTATTATTCATTGGAGGGATGTTAAAGATATATATTTACACACTAAGTGTTGTCATCACTAAATCCAGCATTCTGATTGGTCGGCGCCCACGTGGCTAGTTGCAGTTATTTCTCGGTGAATGCGCAACGTCTAATGACACCAAGCTAATAACACCATCGATACGTCATTAGGTTTGGAAAGACGAACGCGTAGTGCTTTGGGCGCATTTTGACTCGCGCAGGATTGACTTAATACATCATCGGGTTTCAACATGAAGAGAAATTGTTCCTATTAACTTTTGCCAAGGGTGCTATTGGGTATTTTGGGCTGATCTTGTCACGATACACTTTTCGATTTATATATATTTACAAAAGTGGCTTTTTCGCTAAATGTATATAAATATAAGGATTAACTGTCATGTGGACTATTTTTATGGAGATGTAACGGTGAGGTAAGTGGACATAACTTGTATGTAAAACCCTTCGGGTTTTACACAAGTTATGTCCACTTACCTCGCCGTTACATCTCCATAAAAACAGTCCACATGACAGTTAATCCTTATATGAGCAGACGACAGCAAGTCGAAAGGATAATACAATTCATATTCATTGGTGGGAAATGTTTAGATGATAAGTTCACCATATGGTCGTTTGTTTGAACTTATTATCTCAACATTAATTTCCCAAGGTAACTACTCGTCAATGAGTATTTAATATAGAAATGGTTAAATGTCATTATTTACTTAATTCTGGACTTGGATTATATTTGGATTGATATTTATCCAGACATACCTGTACGATCGACATATTGGATTTGATTGAGTATCATTTGTAGTTGACAAGAGAGTACCACAGCTTTATCCAGAAAATTACAGTATATAGAGGATCTCCAACGAGTTATGTTAGGATATAAGATTTTGTGAAACGAGTTTGATAAATTTGATTCACAACGAGTGGTAGACGAGTTGTGAATCAAATTTATGAAACGACTTTCATAAAATCTTTTATCCCAACATAACGAGTTGACGATCTTGTAAATCACCTAAAAAAACTAGAGCTTGATGCATGTTTAACTAATAAAAATCGTTAAAAGAAGCTGAAAAATACATACATTTACAGCGTTGGCTGAGACGCTTCACAATCGTATACGACAATTGTCTGCTCTGGAACTTGGAACAGAAAATATAGTCCCGGAAATGGCCTCTTTGTTTCTTTCTATTTTCGTTAGTACAACGAAGGTGGACAGCAATTTAACTTTAATGAACAAAGCAATCATTTTGCATTGTCTGGAGTCGGTGTCATGTGCGGCGTTTCGAAATATAATTTCGAAATATTATTCATGTACGTTTATTCCAATAAAATGACAATAATCATCACTAGTGATGAATCAGGAAATATGTAATGACTTTTGAAATGATACAATAGGGATTTCATGTAAAATATGTATATTCCTTAATCTTGTTCCGCGCCCAGACATATGTAGTAGCTTCGTTGCGATTAGGTACTCACAATGCAGATATGGACCATTAGTGCAATAGCTATATAGCTTCTCGGATTATACTCATGCAAATATCTTTAGATATAAAATCAGATGCGGGCTAGACACTATTAAATACTGACTAGAACTTTTATTTGATTTAATTTAATATCATCGCAAGCAATTATACTCTTTGACTAAAAACTCACTTCCAGTTTTCATATATAACTCCCGCCGTACCACAATAAGCTCTGGCCAGACAATAATCCCACTAATTAATATATAATATTCGGGTTTTATTTCCCAGTTTATTGCATTTCATCGGGGGAAATCCACCTTAAATTCGCCATTTCCAATTTCCATTTATCACATTTCGACTGTAATCTAGTGTGCAGACACACTAAACAACAAAAGGGCTGAGCATGATGGAAGTACTGACATGCTTCATTGTTACACTCGTCGACGAAGGCAGACAGGCATATTGCGTTTCTTTGACGCCAATTGCTATTAAATGACTTAAGAGGGTCCTCGATATTGCCGGATTACTCTCATGTCGCATGATACAGCATACATATACAGTACGTAAAGAGTGTGCGATATACAAAACACTTAACACCGCGGGGTCCTCACATTGATCTGTTTTATGGTAATCCACTAAACTTGCGTGCAACGGATTAATATGAATAGAAGAATTCAAGTTATAATGCAGGCACTAAGAAATCACTATATATTGTTTGGTGTTGAACCCAGGGTTGGTTTAACATCGTTAGCGCTATCGTATGGCGTGATCCAAAATGTACAAATATAAGATGATCTGTTGGCGGTTTTGTCGAGCAACCAACATCAACCAACAACGACGGGCGAGCAGCAACCAGAACCAGAACCATCGACTCAACTTCAGCAACCATAACCAACATACCAACAACATCAACAACTAGCACCAACGGCTTAACAACCAGATTCATTGACTGACGAGCAGCAACCAAAACCGTCCACTCAGCAACATTAGCAACTAGAACCAACGACGGACGAGCAGCAACCAAAAACAACCATCGACGGACGAGCAGACAGGTTAGAAGGAACTAAATAAGTAAAATGACGTCGCTTTCGTTTTACACCCAATTCTGGCGCGCGATTGGCGAATAATATCTCAAATAAATTTACTAATTCAAGAAATATAATATCCATAGCATGTTAAAATGGGCGTTTCCTAGTCTGAAATGAGTTCGTGTCCAAACAATGGCTGGAAATTGTGGCTGTGTATTGGCTTTCGTCAGACTGTCAAATTCTATGCAAAAAGTGGGGTAGTGTGGAAAACGTTTGTTGGTTTTTGAAAAAGGCGTGGCTGGAAAGGTTCTCCTCTGTGCGAACAGATGCCCAATGTGTTGGTCTTCACGAACGCATGAATCGTGCACTTCGGAACTCGATAATTTAGCGTGGGCGTAGTCAAATGTGAACACTGTGGCATATGGAAAACATTTAGTTCCTTCTAACCGACAGAAACCAGAACAATGAACTCAACAACCAAAGAGTAGCATAGAAAGTAAAAGTATACGTGCGGTGCTTACCCATAGAAAAGAATAGTATATATGCGGTGCTTACCCATAGAAAAGAAAAGTATACATGGGGTGCTTACCAATAGAAAATAAAAGTATACATGCGGTGCTTACCCATAGAAAATAAAAGTATACATGCGGTGCTTACCAATAGAAAAGAAAAGTATACATGCGGTGCTTACCCATAGAAAAGAATAGTATATATGCGGTGCTTACCCATAGAAAAGAAAAGTATACATGCGGTGCTTACCAATAGAAAAGAAAAGTATACATGCGGTGCTTACCCATAGAAAATAAAAGTATACATGCGGTGCTTACCAATAGAAAAGAAAAGTATACATGCGGTGCTTACCCATAGAAAAGAATAGTATATATGCGGTGCTTACCCATAGAAAAGAAAAGTATACATGCGGTGCTTACCAATAGACAAGAAAAGTATACATGCGGTGCTTACCCATAGAAAAGACAAGTATACATGCGGTGCTTACCCATAGAAAAGAAAAGTATACATGCGGTGCTTGCCCAGCAGGAACAGGCCGAGCGAAGTCGGGTAATAATGAAGGATGGTAACGTTGGCGATAATGTGACGGTGCCAATTCCAGCTGTCAACCGAGAGCGCGGAGATCCTCAACCGAGGGCGCGGAGATCCTAGAGACAGTATCGGTGTTATATTAGCTGCGGAACACGGACAATATAAAATCGGCTGCCCTTCATGGTGTGCTTAACCCTTTACCCAACAAAACGGCCAAACCGGCCAAATAAAGCTTCAACAGCCTAAAATATCTTCGGTCTGTCTCAATAGAACCATACAAATATGGATATCATTGGAACCGGCTCCTTGACCACATTGTGATAGTTACAGTTATGCGCTGTGCCAATGCATTCTCTTATATATGCGAGTCGACCATAGGTCGCCTCGCATATATAAGAGAATGCATTGGCCTAAAAAAAGTCTTTTTTTAACACTTTTTACCATTTTTTCTTACATTCTTTAACAATTTTATAATTTTTAATGTGTTAAGCCAATGCATTCTCTTATATATGCGAGGCGACCTATGGTCGACTCGCATATATAAGAGAATGCATTGGCACAGGGCCCTTCTGTTGGGTAAAGGGTTAAAGGGAAATATAGTCGCCATCAATTTGATCTGTGTCCCCAGACACTGCTGAGTTAATCTGACATCAACAAGACAGCTAGTTAATGACATTAATGACATTAATGGCACTATAAAGACAGCAAGTCTCTTCGCCACGCCAACAAAAACAGCCTCAGCATGGTGGACAGGGATTTGTAAAATGTAATTATAATGGACAAAACAAAGGCAAGACCAAGCGATGTTTTTCCTATAAAAACAATGTGTTTTGTAACAGTAGATGCGACTCAAAAAAATAAATATAATTTCATAAAACTTAAATTTCAAATAGGCATTTGGCCAAATGACTGACACTAAAATTCAGTCATTTGGCCAAATGACTTGAAAATTTAGGCATTTCACCAAATGACTGACGGTCAAAGTATATATGCATTTTATAGATGCATAATTCCAAACTTCGGCAGACCAGGTTTTGCATTGGGTGGCTAGGTGCTATATATCAATTTGGTGACACCCTCAGTCAGGGATGGATCCAGAGATTTTTTGGGGACACCTGTTCTGTATTTGAGTATGTCCCCATATACATTTGGATGTTAAAAAATTCAGTACTGGACACTTGATTGTGCAAATAAAGGCTCTATATAATAGACTATATCATCTGCAGGTTGATGATTTACATTACATGTGTTTGAATTGTAGAAAAATTCCTTGAAAATATGGAAAATCCAACTTGAATAAATACTATCCACTTGGAATTTGGGGACTTTTGGGTCTCCATAGTTTGGGTGCCCAAACCTGTAACAGGTATCAAAACATCCCTGGATCCTTCTCTGCCCTCAGTAAAACAAAACAGTTCAAACGCCGGAACATATAAACATCGAGCTTCTCGAATGTAGATCCTATGAAGTCGGCTGCATATTGTAACGAAACATACATCGGGTTCTCGAATGTAGCTGCACAATATACTAAACTGATACTGATAATGAAACAACGTTAATGTTCTAACGTAATTTTCTGTGTATTGAATTTTGAAAAGTGCCGAATAATTATACCGAAGTCGAAAACGTGACAGTTACTAAATAGCGAGAAGCATTGGCTTATCTGATTATCAAAGAAATTCACCTTGAAACGGTAATTAATTGACGAGTTATAACTTAGACAATGTGCAAAGATTTGACAACTATGTACTGCGAATTATAACAGGCATAGAAAACACTGTGATTGAATAGACCAGAACGAACAATTATTTAGACAAATTCTTATTAATGGGCTCCTATGTCAGAAACCTCATATTAATGGGCTCGTAGGTTAAAAACCTCACATTATTGGGTTCTCAGGTTAAAAACCTCATATTAATTGGTTCGTAGGTTAAAAACCTCATATTAATGGGCTCCTATGTCAGAAACCTCATATTAATGTGCTCGTGGGTTAAAAACCTCATATTAATGGGCTCGTAGGTTAAACACCTCATATTAAAATGGCTCGTATGTTACGAACCTCATATTAATGGGCTCGTAGGTTAAAAACATCATTATATGGCCACGTATGTTAAAAACCTCATATTAATGGGCTCGTTTGTTAAAAACCTCATATTAATGGGTTCGCAGGTTAAAAACATCGTATTAATGGGTTCGTAGGTTAAAAACCTCATATTGAAGGGCTCATTGGTTCAATCTAATTATTATCTGGTATATAAAACTTAGATATGTTGGTTTTATGGTGTGAATCGAACATGGTATCGTTAAAGGCATGCAGCTTTATATAATGGTTCATCTTTTCGAACAAACGGATCATTTATCATTGCTCAGCTTGTTCTCATGAAAATAAGAACAATACGGGCTTATTTAATAATTGCACGAAATAAGCTCATATCGGCAAATACCTTCTACAGTGGGGGGGGGGGGGGGTACTTTTCCGGGCACGTATGCCGGGGTGGGTGGGGTTTTCGATGAGACCAACAGACAATTTTTTCCGCAACTCACATAGTGGGTGTCCAAAAATGGTCGGGAAAAAACTGCCGAAACGGAAACAAATTTTGGACGCGGGGGTGGGTGGGTCCCAAACAAGGGTCGAAAGGAAAAAATCAGCATACGTGCCTGAAATTTTTTTCCGACCCCCCCCCTGCTATATAGGCCTAAATGCTGGTTATTAAAACAGCCCTATAAATTGGACA
Organism: Siphonodentalium dalli; assembly: GCA_032622095.1. NCBI lineage: Eukaryota > Metazoa > Mollusca > Scaphopoda > Gadilida > Siphonodentaliidae > Siphonodentalium > Siphonodentalium dalli. The sequence goes on along the minus strand of CP136068.1, from coordinate 151,811,700 downwards.
ACCTTACTCGTATTTAAATTGGCGAAGTACCCTTTCTCGCTCCGTTTTGAATTCGCGCTCTTTAAATTCGTGCACCGTCCTGTGCGAATTCACAACTGACAAGAACATTTTCATAAAAGTCTTGTATCTGATGGGAGTTTCAGTTCTTAGTCGTTCAGTATAGCCTACAGGCTATACGCGTGCATGTATATTAAATGCCAACATTTTAATGGACATCATTGAAATGAACTCGAAAGAAGTAGCTGCCCAGTTGAAAAAATCAACACTTACATATATGCGTGTATTAAATAGCTGAGTTAAATAAATAACTCAGACTGTATGACCACGGTATCACTCCGTGCAGGGCTGTGGATATGGAGATTTGCTTTCGTGCACCACGGTATCACTCAAGGCTGAGCTGTGGATAGAACTTAAACCTGAACTCTTTAGCATAATTTTCGATCCTATTTCCATTATGGTTCGGTGTAAACAGAAGGAGTCGTACTATTTTTCGCTCAGTTTTAAATTCGTGCACCGATGTGTAAGTAAAAAATAGTACTGCGCGAATTTAAATACGAGTAAGGTATTTCAATATGAAATAAGCCGATATTGTGCTTATTTTCACGAGAACAGAACGAGAATATGTCGCATTGTTAATATAGAATGTTTGAACAGATTACTACAACGTCTGATATTTAGTTATGTGATAAAGATATCTATTCATGCGTATATATAATTACTGTTTCTTTTAGACTGTCTCCATCGAGGACCCGATGCAACAGGGGTTCCTCATCTTCAGAGCTGAGCGCAAGTGCAACATGACAGAAGACGTGGAACTCGAAGGTTTGTATGCGCAAGCGAGAACACGGAACATTTGAAAGACATTTCAAAGAACGATGCAAACAACGCGAGGCAGTGCACACAGGAAAGTGGCAAAGGGTCACCGTGAACGGGGGTGGGTGGTGTCCACATTCAAATTTCCAACTGCTCCCTCCTCGAACCAGACTAAACCCAGGTTTACATAATTCCATTTTGACGGAAGTCGGTAGCCGAGAGGTAGCGTACTGGCCTCTCGTGCTAGTGGACCGGGGATCGCAACCTGGTCAGGGTATTCTGACAAAAATCAAAACAAGGTCAGATACCAAGTTTGTCAGGCTGAAAAGTCTCATTCGAGATCACTGAATAAAGATCCGAATGCAAAATGCCGACTTCCCCTATTACAACACTTGTCCAGGTATGTTGTCCAGGTATGTTGTCGTGGTGCAGTACGCTGTCCGATCGGGCGCGAACATTTATGGCTGACCCGTGTACACACCTCGGTGTGTGCACGTTAAAGAAAGCTACTGGAGTCACCACAGGGTTATAAAGTTACTCGGCCGTGGTAGCACCTGGATCAGTGCGGCAACAACCAGAATTGGTTCATGCACTGTAATGTCTACAGATACAGATACCATTGAACTTTCCATCTGGCACTTCAATCATGACCAAAAGTAGAAAATATTCAACTGATCTAAAAACAACAAATATCCCACTAATTACTGGTTGGAAAAAAACAATTCAACCTATATGTGGTGTACAGCCAATGTTGTGCCAGGCAATAGTTGAACAGTGACTGAGGTTCACATATGGATCTTTAAGCAATATTTTCATTCTGATTCCCTCGAAGGCATCGCTGTGAAGTATCACCCGGAAATGAATGTGTTGGCCTAGTAACTTATCAGAGGTGAGCGTGTCATCGACTGCCAGCTCACACACCCCATTTCCATTTCCATGCTAAATGCCTGCCAAAATATCTTATTGATGCTGTTCCGTTGACCCCATCCTATAAACTAACACCTCAATATATCTTGTTTTATGACGATGCTGTTGCTATCGAACCGACATCTAAAACCAATAACGCTCGGGAGGTTAGCTAAATTAACACGTTACAATCGTTCGATCGCCGATAATACACACTATTAAAATACATTTACGTATATGCGAGTACCACCACGTGTATGTTTTATCTTTAAAAGTCCCTGTTTCTGCGCACACATAGCCAGTGACCAACATATACTTTAAAGGGGTACTGTACGCCATTGTCAATAGTGGTGATAACAACGATCTATCATCGATAATATATAGAACACTAAGTAATTTGAGTCGAAGATGTATTCTGTAAACGTTCAGGTTACTAGGTTATCTTAAATGAAAGTTAATAATTTGATATAAATTTAATTTATGGCTGGAGTCATAAATCAAATTACGAATTTCCGCGTACAAGGCGCAATCAAAATAATTCAAGGATAGTTGATTGGGTAAAAGCGTGGCACACATGATCGTGTAAACAATTATGTTGATACGGGGCTTAAACTCAAGCCACTCACTGACTAGTGACTATACAATGACTTAATGAGTATATGGGACTAGTATGCATATAATATAACATTTATTTGATACATTTGCTTGAAAACTGTCAAAAAATTATTCGACAACAACAATTGGTATTTTCGCATTCCGGCTAATCTGCCATCCGTAACATTACTTCGTACTCAACAGACTTTCAAATAATGGAAATCTGGTTAACTTAATCTACAACTCAGAGACTAAAGAAACCAACAACAACATTTGTGTACATTATCCCTTTAAAGTCGTCATGAAAGTCATGGCAGGAAACAATTTATAACCTGTTTTATTATATGCTTGCATATAAAATGGCGGAAAATTACCCAAACGTTGATCGTCGCATGTAGGAGCTACAGTGAGATACGAGTTCGTCATTTAATTGCTGCTTTCGTTATTTCTCTGTAGCTTGACGAATGGCGTCATCCGTTGAAAGCGGTTTGCTACCTATCAGCTGATCGGTGTCAGCAATTTCCAGAATAATATGAATCGTACGTGACACGTAGTGGAGATGACATGCCAACTTGACAAGACGTGTTGTGGATTGGCAATCTTGTCTGGATTCTGGCCCACAAATCCAAAATGACGTCAGAAACCGTGTCATGACGTCTTTATTTTTCGTTTTCATTAAGCTAATCAAAGAAATTGGTCTAATTGAAATTAATATACCTAAATCACATGAGAATTCTTCGTCAGTTGTGAAATAGTTACTTTCATTTTCATCGCGAGGCTTCATTTCCAATTCCGAGTTTTTTTGCAATCTCCACACAGTTGCTAACCGGAAGTCACGTGACAATTTCTCCAAAATCCATACCCGCGATCTAAAAAATCACTGATGGATATAGAAAAATATATATGACGTCATTCACCTGCCTTAGGTATAAGCATCCTTGGTGGTTGCTAATATATGACGTCATTCACCTGCCTAAGGTATAAGCACCCTTGGTGGTCGCTATTAATTTTTGTAGTATTAAAAGTGAAAACGCTACATAATTTACAACAATAAACAGTACTAAACCGCATGAAATACCAAAAAAAAATACAGTTTTTAGTTTGAAATACCTTACACATCTCATTCGTGTCTGGACAGAAAATATATCGAATTTTCACTCGCGGCTGCAGAATTCGATATTTCTTTCCAGACACTCATGATATATTTCGGTATTCAAACAAGATCTGTAGGTATTCTCTATCTAATGCAATTACATTGCAGATACAGACCGCCATGATCAACTTTGTTTTATAGATTTCACTAATGAAAACGTCAACTTGAACAGCGAACAGCTTTCGCACAATGAACTGCTATATACTGATACGAATTACGAATAGGGTAAAACGTCACCAGAGTTTGGAATAATATGGAAAAAGACTATACATCTTGCCAAAGCAGGCATACACTGAAGAAGCGCTTACAGATAGCCATGCTGAGAAATTACCCAGAAAATGTACGCTGTAAAACAAAGGATTTCCCGACTGTGCTCTATAAATAATACGAACATTCACTGTATTCTTCACACCAGTTTTTTACACCATCGCATTATCGTTCCTAAACATGCCCATATACTACCATACATCATAAATAATACCGTACATCATTATGATTTATCTAACAATGACTATGACCCCATACCACTAGACATACATATGCACATTACATATATGTAATATTGTTAATTTGAATTATCCCAAAACATCACTCACAAAAAGACTTTCCGGCGATCTATATAGATTCCTATCTTATTTACATAACTAAAGATGGCGGTGTCTCTCGCCTGAATCCGTTGTAACAACAGAAAACTAAATCTGTTTTTCTTAATATACCCATGGGAGTGGAACTGGAACCGAAACTGTGCATAAGTTTTAGAACAGTTCAAAACATTCCTATGGAGAGATAATACGTAACGATTACGGTTTCAAGAAGCGAAGCGTGGACACACGAGCTTTGCGAACAGTCGTCGGCCCTACCACATGCACTGACTGTGACCTGACAACGACACACTTAAGTACAAGAAAACCATAGTAAGAAATGGTAACCCATCTCAAGATCATATATTATATACACATGATTGTAATTAAAGAATATCAAATATATTGGTTTCGCGAATGACCAACTCAGAATTCCGTTAAATAACAATAACAACCAGCACCTAATTAACGAACCGGCGGCCGACTCCCAGTGGGCTGGAGAACGAAACAAGTCTATAAAAGTTGAAATATAAGACTTACAAATGATCTTTTTCATTTCTTTTATTTGTAATTGACATAGCTTATCACAAACCAAAAATCAACATTATTGACATAACGTTAATTAACGACAATAAACGAAATTGAAATTCCCAACTACACCTTTTACCGGACGCAGTTCGACTTTTAATCATCCCAAAATTTCCCATTCTATAAACAAAACACCCATGTTAATGTCAGCACCCACAGCTATCTAGAATCTCCAAGACAGTATACACGCGGCACGGAACACATTCAACACACACTCATATCACCTTACAGCGGGCGTATAAAGGGCGCTATCACATTACAGCGGGCGTATAAAGGGCGCTATCACATTACAGCGGGCGTATAAAGGGCGCTATCACATTACAGCGGGCGTATAAAGGGCGCTATCACATTACATCGGGCGTATAAAAGGTGCTATCACATTACAGCGGGCGTATAAAGGGCGCTATCACATTACAGCGGGCGTATACAGGGCGCTATCACATCACAGCGGGCGTATAAAGGGCGCTATCACATTACAGCGGGCGTATAAAGGGCGCTATCACATTACAGCGGGCGTATAAAGGGCGCTATTTTCTCGGAAACGGAATCGTAGTCGTCAATTTTGCGAAATGGATTTTGGACGTACAACAAATTTACTACTATACGCTATTGTGAAGGAATGAAGTCAGCTCTTTGTATAAAATTTAAATCAAATCTTAGATGGATGGAAAAGAGAGGAGCGCTGCTTATTAATTAGCGGGCTGATGTTGACATCTTCCAGTTATGTCTGAAGAGCCAAAAACTGATTGGGGAGTAGATTAATGTAGGGTTTATATATCCCTAACGACTTGGTGGGTTATTAGCGATATCTCTTTGTCTATCTGACTGAGGTTTGACCGAGGCCTGACCTGATGTCTGTTGCATCAGACTTCTCTTTGTGTTAATGTTTCGCATTCCTTACAGGTCGTGGCCTCTCCAAGTCATGACCTGTGGAATTTGGTTGGGGTCAATATAGTTCAATTATTCCTGTCTTCCCATCGATGAGTTAAGATAGATATATTTGATATGTATAATACCCGTCCCATGAATAAAGATGTGGTATAGGGATCGGGATCCATATGCTATCGATAGATAGTTACATGTACGATGCACGTCCCTTGAATAAAGATAATGGATTGGGGTGCGTTACTCTACACTATTTATAATTCTTATCAGTAGAAGTTCATTATGCGAAAGGTGCAAATTATGAGGAATAGCTGGTATTTTGATTTCCTATCAACGAATGATTTGTATATGATAGTACTAGCTGAAACAAGAGGGGCCTGCGGCGGCCCGTGTGTGTGCTTCCGCACGTTGTGATCATTTAAACACATGATACTAAAAAAACAATTAATATATATTTTTTTAATTTAATGTTTTATTTGTTTTTTAGATTGAATTCCTTGCTCGTTTTAACAAATCTGATTAAAAACATATTAAATTAATTTGAATTTAAATAAAAAATTTGAAAATCTAACGCCGTTATAACATCAGTCAGGGTACCCGAATTACCACACCAAATTGGGTTGAATCGGTTCAGGTAGAAAAATCGCGAACAGACAGACGAACAGACTAGACAGACACATCCTACTATTATATATATATAGAATCAAATGTATACAGTTTGTTTCGTCCTTATGTTAGATGGATATTGTCCAAAGAGGTTTGATGACGTCATGTGCTGGAATGCGACGCCGGCGGGCACAACCGCAGTCCAGATGTGTGCAGATTATATCAACAAATTCAACAAGCGACGTGAGTACACATCACAGCAAACTAATTTATTACACATCACAGCAAACTAATTTATTTCATCGGTTCTTTTGCAGTTACAAGCCAGATAGGCAGACAATTGCAAAATTGAATTTGAACTGTCTCCAGAATTTGTTATACTTGGAATGTGTCAAGGGAACAAGTTGTCTCCAGAATTTGTTATACTGGGAATGTGTCAAGGGAACAAGTTGTCTCCAGAATTTGTTATACTTGGAATGTGTCAAGGGAACAAGTTGTCTCCATAATTTGTTATACTTGGAATGTGTCAAGGGAACAAGTTGTCTCCAGAATTTGTTATACTTGGAATGTGTCAAGGGAGCAAATTGTCTCCAGAATTTGTTATACTGGGAATGTGTCAAGGGAACAAGTTGTCTCCAGAATTTGTTATACTTGGAATGTGTCAAGGGAACAAGACCCTGGGTGATATAACAACCTGATGTGTTCTCCTTTAACAAATATGTATATATATATGTAATGTAACAACATCTATGCCAAACCTTAGTGGGCAGTTAGAAGTAGTTCAAGGATATAAGAAAGATGACAGACTATTATTGAAAACATTTGCCTCCAAACAAGAACGCATCTTTTATGAAATGTGGGAAGTAATAGATAACATCTTTCCTACAAATACTGACTCTGGAAAGTGTTTGGGAATTGATGGTGAACAACAACATCAATGAACACATATAACTCCCAAGTCAGTTGCAAGGCTGAGTCTCGGGGCACCATATTTTGCTTACACATGTATAATCCCATAAACAGGTCAAAAGATACTAATAACTTAATATTCATATCTCTCAACGGTTTCAGTGATTGTGTTGCACATTTTAAATGCATTTGAAGCAATGTGCTTTAGTTGTATTTGAAACAATGTGCATACCAGGCCTGGAGCCGTTGAGATGAAATTACACACTTTATACTACAAGTTCACCCAAGCCTCAATGTATATATAATAAGATGTACTGTATATATACACCATGTACTGAGCTTGTGCCATTTTTTGAATCAATAAAAAATATATACAAATTGAAAAAAAAAATTCAAATAATAAATTATCAAACCAAATACATGGTATATTGATACACAATAAATAAATTTGCCCCCCCCCCCTCAATTTCATTTTTACATTCACACAGATGTATGCATTCTCATATGACAGAAGTAGTTCTATTGCACGGGGTGTGCGATGGCGATATTCCAAGTTCGCGTGTGCCGGCCCACTGTCCCGTTGTCCAGTGGTAAGTGTGATGATGGCCGTGTACGGAACAATGAAGAGTCCAGAGGTTTTATAACTTTTATGTTTCAATAACGTCCTGGTCAGAACGCCGAGCCTCTGCGCTTGTTTTGTGCATGCATAAAACAAGCGCGGCGCTCTGACACCTATGGGCGACCATGGAGATCCTCGCCCGTTGTAGCCAGTGTCCACTGCGTCACCAATCGGTTCTTGGAGACATTAGTGCGTTTAGGTGGGCGCTTTGATACTTTTGCAGCGCAATGAGAGCGCCGGCCTGAGTGTGACAGGGGCTTTAAGCACACTATGTTTGTTCAGAGGTGTTGGTGGTGCAATGGAGTAAGCGGGAGTGGGTATATATCTTAGACACGAGTACTTATTCCAAGAGTTGGGGTATCATGTGGCCAAATAATGCCTGATATATCATGATATCCCTGTCTATGATGTGTATCATGCTATTGTTTACTATATTATCATACCGAATTGACCATCCCTCGAATATACAATGATTAACCCTTTACCCAACAAAACGGCCAAAACCGGCCAAATAAAGCTTCAACAGCCTAAAATATCTTCGGTCTGTCTCAATAGAACCATACAAATATGGATATCATTGGAACCGGCTCATTGACCACATTGTGATGGTTACAGTTATGCCCTGTGCCAATGCATTCTCTTATATATGCGAGTCGACCATAGGTCGCCTCGCACATATAAGAGAATGCATTGGCCTAAAAAAAATCTTTTTTTAACACTTTTTACCATTTTTTCTTACATTCTTTAACAATTTTATAATTTTTAATGTGTTAAGCCAATGCATTCTCTTATATATGCGAGGCGACCTATGGTCGACTCGCATATATAAGAGAATGCATTGGCACAGGGCCGTTCTGTTGGGTAAAGGGTTAATACCAGTCGTAACCAATTAAGAATAAGATCTTGTTAATAATGCTTGTATGTTCTTATACTATATTATTTATATCTTCGACGTATTGTACTTAATCATGCATTTAACCATAGCAGTATACAGCCACTGGGGATTGGAAGTGTATCATAGATCCGAGAACACATCAAACTATAACTACATGTTTACTATCTTGTGTACTATCGGACACTACACCGGCCTTCACAATGACGTGTGCCGGTCTATACAGGCCTTCATACTGGACGTGCCGGCCTAAACCTGACTTCATACTGGACGTGTCGGCCTAAACCTGACTTCATACTGGACGTGCCGGCCTAAACCTGACTTCACACTGGACGTGGACATTCAGTGTTTTTCCATCAGTAATTGCAATTTATAGATACTATTCAAAATTATAATTCAAGAAACGTTTTGTTTTGCAATGCTCCTGGATGTTTCGTTCTGAAGCGATCAAATGACAGTTGTTATACACCCCCCGCATAATATATATATATAACTGGAACACTGAAAGGGATGGGCGGATAATTTAGCATCTTCTAAGTAAAGAAGGAAATAATTCCTCATATTCATCGCATCCATTTGCCTTTAACTGAAATACTCGATTTTCGGCGTTGGAAAAGATTATTCTACGACAAACGTGATATATTTTTTATTAGAACAGGACACAGCTGGTCTCTAGAAACCCGCACATTATATAACAGTAACAGCTTGATACCAACATGAATGCGATAATATTTACTGTGCATACTTTAGTTGAAAGTCAACAATAAAATGGCAGTTACAGAATTCATGTTGTTTGGTCGTGTTCATCTGATAGCGGGGTTTGTTTAGAATGGCGTTTCTCTTGACGAAAAAAGTCTATTACAGCATTTAAAGCTAACCAGTAGTTTGCAGTTGGGCTTTTTAAAATTTCTTTTATATTGCTTGATAGCCAGACGCATATTTGCTTAAAAGTGGACATGATCGCACCACAAATCAATGGGGATAATAGTAATGCTATTTTATACTTCATTAGCTCGACATTATAATTATCTGCGAAGACAAATTGTGCCCGGTATCAACCTGGCAGTTTTATCAAATATAACACGGATGAAGCTGTTCCACCAGATATATGTCTACAGGCGAATCAATTTCGGTCCGGAGATTACTTTTAATGATCCCGAGTTTTAGCTGGTGTTTTAATTTTCGGTTCACGAAATATAGTGTTTCCCTTTGCTCGCACAACACATGATTAAAACGCTATCAAATCTTCGTAAATAACCACCAAACAACAAGGGATTATTACTTGTATTAGGGGAATACTCAATGACACCGGTAATGGTCTATTCCAAAAATATAAGACTGGTGCTCGATTAAATAGTGCCATGCATGGGCGGTGGGTTGGAGGAGGTGGGGTAGCCGGTATAGTGGCCCAATAGGCCGTATAAGCAGCGATGCTGATGGGTACTGGTAGAGCTGTGATCGTAGAAATTTCAAAATTGCTTGCAAGCGCAGAAGACAAAAGTCAGGCGAGAGAAATCTGGCTATTTTCTAATAATAAAACACACATATTTGGTTTAAACTGCATACGAAAATCATGTTACGCATAAATTTTTTTCACTTTTTTTGGCGAATTTTATTTTTTGTAAAATAATTGGTGTAAACATATTTTTATTTCCAAATCCAAACAGATAACATAACATACAGATGACACATATATGCAAAATAGAAGAGTTAATGTAATGAAACGAGGATCAGACAACAAGCCCGAGAGCTTATATGAAGTCTTCTCCTCTTTGGTCACATGCCCCTTCCTCAATAAGTGAGGGAGGGGTACAGATCATTAAAACATCAAACCAGTAATGCCACATTTAGCACAGGGTACGATGGCAGTTATGCCATCCAGATACCTATTTTTCTATTCTCCAGGCCTTCTACCATCTGGAAATCGTATATGATGTTATCTCCGATGTTACCTTGGGTGAATTGGTAGTTACCCCCGTAGTTTCTGAAATTGTTTTAACCAGTTTCGCAAAAAGTGAAGTTTTTTTTATTCAGGTTCACTGAAACTTGTTTTAACTATATAGGTTGGCCAAGTCTCGTTTATAGAATACTTGATAATAGAATTGGCGGTGTCCGTCACCCTTTCATGTCCCCAGGACGGTTTAGCCGAAAAATTAGACGCGATAGAATTAATCAGTCTCACCAAAATATAAAATAAAGGAATGACAACTTTAAAATCACATCGACTAACCGATAGTTGCCTGCCTGGGTAAAACATTCCAATTTCAGCGAGCCTGGGGTAAAACATTCCCGTGGGTGCAACTGCCAATTAAACGTTTGCAGTGGAGCCGTATCATTTTATGTTGCCACTGCTAATTTGACCTGCATATTTAACTCCCAAAGTATGCAGTAACCTTCATACCGATGTTAATAATAACATCGTACCCTAGAAAATTACCGCAATCGACCATGTAGGGAAGAAAACAGACTGACTTTTTCTCGCATCACGTAGTTTGTACATCTGTCTGATTTCGGAGTAAACTGCTGCCCCATATGTCAAACATACACGAGTTGCATCGCTAATGACCCATGCTTTTTCCAAGTTCATCGATACTTCTCATTCAATCCTTCGACTTTGCCCTTGGCAGTCCATCATGTTTGTTGAAGTACAAACATAGCCGACTTATATGTACGTGAACTCGCTTAATTGGCTTGTAAAAAAAATTCTACCGCTACCGCATGGCAGTCTGTTCTCGAGAACATAAGCACATCAAGGGCGTATTTTATAATGCGCAAAATACGCTCATATTGGTATTATTTAACATAAATATAAGCTCTACATGTACATGTATATGGACGTAAAACTGAGTAGCAGGTATGCGCTCACTTCGGGCTTATTTCAGAGTAAAATCCGTTCAATATGAACCTATATTGCAGTTGTGAAAATAAGCACACAGCGTGCGTATTGTATACTGAGCAAAATAAGATCATATTGGCATTATTTAACCTCAATATACGCTCTATATGGACGTAAAACTGAATAGATGTATAGCACTTTGGGCTTATTTCAGAGTCAAATCCTTTCAATATGAACCTATATTATGTCAGCTCTTACGATTAGCCAATCAGCGTCGATAAATAGTGACGGTATATGAACCCATATTAGGTGTGTGACCCCATATGAAATCAATATTAGCTTCTTATCCACCATCTTGTTTTTTCAGAAAACTCTGTCACCTAGGGGATATTTTTAGTGTATTTTGGCACCAAGAAAGGCGATATCTGTCGGAAATCATTTTCTGTGAATTTAAAGACATAGTACCATGTACCAAAACCTGCATGCGATATATTTGAAGAATTCTAAAGACTCGTAAATTAATTATCAAACTCAAGAAGTTGTCCCACTTCTGGCGATTAGCCATTGACTCAATGCGTTGACGTTCAACGCCCATGGCGCGTCACCGTGACGTTACATACGTTAATGGCTTTAGGCGACACATTTAACTTACCAAATTATAATACAGTGACGATTAATTAAATGGATATGTTGGATTGTGTCCACTGACATAATAAATACGTTACGGGACGCTTAGTGGTCGGATATGGTGTCATGTGAGGCTCAGTGAGATCAATATTACGCTCGGCCCACGGCCTCGCCTAATATTGATCTCACTTCGCCTCACATGACGCCATATCCGACCACTAAGCGTCCCGTAACTTATAATATTTATATGATCACATGTTGCAGTTGGACACGAAGTTTCTCAATGCAATTGCCATGGCATAGCTGTGGCGAAATGCCTAAAAGTGGTATATGGTGAAGTATCACAGCTGATGTGTCATGCAAACTGAGGCAACTCTAGCAGCATATACATGTGTACTGTATACACCCCATTCTCCGGGATAGCTGTAGGGACTAGGTTACGAGGCATCATATCAATAATCAGGAACAATGTGTCTGGGCAAATCGGATTCAAAATAGCGTCCTGTCCGAATCCCCGAACCTGAAGTAAATTACCACACGATAGTGTGCAAGCATTCATGCCTGGTATTAATTCTCAACGATTCGGCCATTTCCGCTTCGCTGAGGAAATAACCTCTTCCATAAATAGAAACCATATTCACGCAATGCTACAATATACAGCCCTGGTAATAAAGCGATGACCGTGGCTCGTTGACGCATAGATGTGATTGGAGCAGAATGTATTGACTGTATACCAGTACCAGACTTGATCATGCATTAAATAGTAATAAATAGCAGTAATTAGTTCAGGTTTAACAGACTAGTCTCCCAGACAACAGACGTATTTATCGGTGGTATGCGCATGATAAATCACGTGATTGAAAATAGACAGGCAGATGTGGTTTCTATTTATGGAAGAGGTTATTTCCTCAGTGCGGAAATGGCCAAGTCGTTGAGAATCATGATGGCCTGGCTTTGTGAAAAGACAGTTGCCAATCGTACCGAGAAGATGTGACATGGGCGTCTGGGTTGGAATATGTGCGATACCCCCGTCCTTGGCTGTGTGAAACGTTAATCCGGTCGTATTTGTTCTAGACTAACGATTAGTTTAAAAATACGATACGATATTGTTTTCGACAATTTAGAAGCCGTGAATGACGGATTTATTTACAATATATATTATAACCATATATTCAAACATAAAGATAATATGGTAGTGGTTTATTAGAGTGAAATAATAAGTTACAAAATTCAATCCCCATTATTCGTCCTAACACGTTAAATATGTGTGATGCTTTATACTCCATAATTTCATGAAGCCCATTACAGGCTGAAATATCCTTAATATATAGAATGATTGGATAAACTGGATAGTAAAACGTGATATGCTATGATAGTAATATGATAACTGGAATGTTATGCTATATTGATAAGGAGGGAACAATGGAGTGTCACCTCGACCCAACATATCATAAAACATAAATACATTTGAGGTCTTACACTCTTATGACTAATGTGTAGGTTTTCTACACAAAATGTGTAGCCCTGCTACACAATCATTATTCAATTTTGATCTTAAACATATTTGTGTAGTATATGTGTAGTTTCATATTCGTACACAAATTGTGTAATAATTTTTACACATAAATGGGTACATTTTTACACAACTGTGTGTATAAAATCAACACATATCCCTTACACATGTTGTGTATGTTCTTACACACAGTTCGTAGAGAAGAAATGCAAGTTCAGTAGTCCGACCTGTGGGTATATATAGTATTAAAGATATATGCAGATTTATATGTTAAAACTTTCATGGCGCATAGTGGTATGTAGTATTTTGTTCTGTACTGTGAGTTTTTGCTTTGAATGAACAAACCTTGGTCGAGGCGTGATTGCATAATATTAGTATTATTACAACAATCATAACAAGAGTCTAAGGGAAGTAATCGCCATGAAAGCTTTAACAAATAAATCCTCATATACTATTAATACTAAACCCACAAATTGGAATTCTGAACTTACATCCTTGTCTACGATCGCTGTAGATTGTATTCCAAAAAATATACTCAAACAATATGGCCGTCACGTAGCAGACTATGAAACTGAAGGCACCGCAATGCGCATGCTCTACGTTCTTACACAATTGTGTGTAACAAAATATACGCATTATGTGTAGAACGGTACTTGGTCAATGTATTTGTATGTAAAACTACACATTGCTATGTGTATTAACCGGGTTTACACATTTGATGTGTAATCGTTTCTATACATTAGTTATAAGAATGTACTCTGAAATATAAAAACAATAGGCTGCGCGGCCAATGCTTAACCGACACAGTATTTCCAATGCAAACGATACATCTAGTGTTGGGTTCACTAGGATGATTCTACGTTTCATTTAGTGCGACGCGTGCGTTGTGACTAATTATCGCACGGGACCGCACGGGCGCCACCATGGGCCCATGGCCTGTGCCGGGTTCTTTTTGTTTATATGATATTTTACCCTTTTTGAGGGGTTAATAACACCGGTCATGGGCGCGTCAGCGAGTTAATATTTGGATGTCACACACATGTGGTATTGCACTATACAGTGCATCATCAAATATACTGTCCGAAAACCACACGAAGACGCCCGGACTCTCAAGGGCTCTCTTAGCCAAAATCGGCATTTGCGGAGTCAATAACACCGACCGGAGACGTGCCAGCGAATAATATTTTCTAGGTTGCCCTCAGGTGGTATGTCGTTGTTGTTGTGTAGTTTCCGGCCGCAGGCCGGGTAGGATGGTCGGAACGCATTGTGCGATTCCCTTCACCCTTTCTTGATATAATCGATGAAGATCGATTTTTGAGGCTGTTGATGCTGTTCAGATGCGGAGGCTGACCGGAGGCAAAGTGAGGTTGAGATGTTTAGCTTTTGCTGGTTGCTTTTAGCTTTTTTGTTTTTTTGTTTTTACTTTTCGGTGGATCTAATTCGTCTAAGACTGCCTTTGCTTTCATTCTCTTCTGCTTTCTTAATTGATTCGTCTACGCTGGCGTGATATTTAGCTGATTCTTTCATGTAGTTTTCTCTCCATAGGCGGGTGGCATCTGTTTCTTGTTCGGTTACCGGTGATATAGGATTGGCAGGCTCCGGCTCGTTGTATTCCGGAGTCTTCGGGATGAAGTCGGAGGTGTCCGCGTCTGGCCGTAGAGGCGATGGTGGTGGTGATTCCATCCCCTGGACAGACTGGGTCGGGATCTCGACTGCATGGGAGGAGCTGGCTGGTGTAACATCCGTCGCCTTCTTCTCTTTCCACGCGGCTAGTCTCTCGGCATCTCTTTTTTTCCTTGATGGTGTTTTCTTCTTTTTTTTTGTTCATCTTTTGTCGTGGTTTCCGTGCTGATCTGGTATTTTCCGATCCGGTAGGGAGCCCTGAAAAGGGCTGTGCCGGGCCGGTTTGGAAATCCAGAACCAGCTGGTATGTCGCTACCTTATAACGTCAATATATAGTGGCCACGGGCCCAATGGGCGCCCGGTGGTCCCGGGCGGTATCGGACGGTCACGGGCGGTCCCGGGCGGTCCCGGGCGGTAATTAGTCACACCGACGCGTGCGAACTGGCGAAATGGACATCCGCATGGTGTGACATCTCAATTCTTCTCTTCATCTTCTAATTAATTTTTATTTTTTTCTTACTCTTCTCCAACTTCTTCCTTTTCTATTTTCTGTTTTTATTCTCCGTCGTCACACTCTTCTGATTACTAAACAAGAACAGTAACTCCTTCACAAGGATGTATACATGTATGCACATTAAAAATAAAATCAAGTATTATACATACTTATACTGTTTATCATGGTGAACTCGAATTCTACAAATAAATTGTATTACGAATGTCTGATTGAACAAACCGTACATAATTATATAGAATTACAGTGGATGATCACCGGGGTCTAGCGCCTCGCCCGATATTAATCCCACTTCGCCTCATATGACACCGTATCCGGCAAAAACTCGCCCTGTAACTTATAATATATATATGATCACATATTGCAGTTGGATAGATGTGACGAAATGCATAAAAGTGGTATATGATGAAGTACCACAGCTGGTGTGTCATGCAAACTGAAGCAAATTCAGCAGCATATACATGTGTACTGTATACACACTATTCTCCGGGATAGCTTAAAGGACTAGGTTACGAGGTACCACACCATAGTGTACAAGCATGCATGCATGGTATTCATTATCAACGACTCGGCCATTTGTGAGTCCCGCCATATCAAATCCAGTCGTAAGTCGGGATTTTTTTACCCTGTGCCAATGCATTCTCTTATATATGCGAGTCGACCATAGGTCGCCTCGCATATATAAGAGAATGCATTGGCCTAACAATTTTTTACAATTTTAATAATTTTTTCTTGTATTCTTTAACAATTTTATAATTTCACCCATACAGAGCCCCAGACATACATGAGCAGACGACACTCTTCTATATGCTTCTATATATGTGTGGGGCTCCCTGCAGGGTAATGGATGTTTTTTTATTTTATGTCCTAAAATTTTTAAGAAACATTTATTTAAAAAAAATGATAAAAATTGTTAGGCCAATGCATTCTCTTATATATGCGAGGCGACCTATGGTCGACTCGCATATATAAGAGATTGCATTGGCGCAGGGTAAAAAAATCCCGGATTTGATATGGCGGGTCACATTTCCGCTTCGCTGAGGGAATAAGCACTTCCATAAATATAAACCATATTCACACAATACGGTCCTGGTAATAAGGCGATGACTCATAGCCGTGATTGGAGCAGAATGTATTCACTGTACCAGACTTGATCATGCATTAAATAGTGATAAATAGTATGTAATAGCAATTATTAGTTCAGGTTTAACAGACTAGTCTCCCAGACAACAGACGTATTTATCGGTAGTATGCGCATGGTAAATCACGTGATTGAAAATAGACCGGCAGATATGTTTTTTTATTTATGGAAGAGGTTATTTCCTCAGTGCGGATATGACCGAGTCGTTGAGAATCATGATGGCCTGGAATTGTGAAAAGACAGTTGCCAATCGCAACGAGAGAATGTGACGTGGGCGTCATGGTCGTCATGTGTGATACCCGGCCCCCGTCCTTGGCATGTGTGAAACGTGGATCAGGTCGTATTTGTTCCAGAGACTAACGATTAGTTTAAATATAGAAGCGATACGATATTGTTTATAGTCAATTTAGAAGCCGTGAATGACGGATCAATTTACAATAATATAACCATATAGTCAAACATAAAGATAATATATTAGTGGTTTATTAGAGTTAAATAATAAGTTACAAAATTCAATCGCCATTATTCGTCCTAACACGTTAAATATGTGTGATGCTTTATACTCCATAATTTCATGAAGCCTATTAAAGGCTGAAATATCCTTAACCCTTTACCCAACAGAAGGGCCCTGTGCCAATGCATTCTCTTATATATGCGAGTCGACCATATGTCGCCTCACATATATAAGAGAATGCATTGGCTTAACACATAATAAAAATGATAAAATTGTCAAAGAATGTAAAAAATATTATAAAAATATTATAAAAAATGTAAGAAAAAATGGTAAAAAGTGTTAAAAAAAGATTTATTTAGGCCAATGCATTCTCTTATATATGCGAGGCGACCTATGGTCGACTCGCATATATAAGAGAATGCATTGGCACAGGGCATAACTGTAACTATCACAATGTGGTCAAGGAGCCGGTTCCAATGATATCCATAATTGTATGGTTATATTGAGACAGACCGAAGATATTTTAGGCTGTTGAAGCTTTATTTGGCCGGTTTTGGCCGGTTTGTTGGGTAAAGGGTTAATATAAAGAATGATTGGATAAACTGCATGGTAAAAAGTGATATGCTATTATAGTAATATAATAACTGGAATGTTATGCTATATTGATAAGGAGGGAACAATGATGTGTCACCTCGACCCAACACTTATCATAAAACATAAATACATTTGAGGTCTTATACTCTGAAAAATAAAAAAAAGTAGGCTGCGCGGCCAATGCTTAACCGACACAGTATTTCCAATGCAAACGATTCATCTTGTTCTGGGTTCACTGGACATGGTTCTACGTTTTATTTGGTGCGACGCGTGCTAACTGGCGAAATGGACATCCGCACGGTGTGACTTCTCTGTTCTTCTCTTCATCTTCTAATTTTTATTTGTTATCACTCTTCTCCATCTTCTTCCTTTTCTATCTTCTTTTTTTTCTCTCCGTTATCACTGTCTTCTTTTGATTATTATTAAACTTCTAACGCAGAACAGCAACTCCTTCACAAGGATGTATGCACGTTAATACTACAATCAAGTATTATACAGACTTACCATGTTAATCATGATGGACTCGAATGCTATGTCTACACATAAATTGGATTACGAATGTCTGATTGAACCAACATTACAGGATATTGACATTTACAAAATCCTACTTTCTGATGTCAGCACCAGAGCTCATATATGTTTTCACATTTTGGCTTCCTTGTTTCTTCTTATTTCGCCCACTCCTCTCGCATGTCAGTATGGCCGATCACGAACTGTCAAAGTGCCTTTCTGAGAGTAATGAATACTTATAACTTACGAACTCCTGAAAAACTGGATCACCGGAATGTGTGGGATTCCGATTTATTCGTCCCATAATTGTGTTATGGTTTCTTTGCGTGGGCTCGAACTGAGTTGACTGCCAGGGCCATCCTATGCGATGATTTTGTTTATTGCGGTTCCATTTCACGTATAAATCACCGATCCCCGCTGAGCAACTGGCGAACTTGAATCCGAATCACTTCCGAATTAAACACTTTTGGCATACACCTTCTAAGATTAAGTTCTATGAACTCCTAACAAAATCTTGTCGATTGGAACTGAAAAATTTGTACTTGTACTTAAAGTTAGCATTCAAACTCAGAAATCAGTATCGGTAATACAAAAGCTAGTCCTGTTGATGTTTTTTTATGATATACATGTATAGCTACACTGACGATGTATTTGTGTTTTTGTTGCTGTTGTTGTTGGTATTTTCGAATGAATTATCCATATGACATATATGAACAAGATGAATTGACAAAACTCAAACGACTAACTCATATATATGTAAAAATTTACGCGGACGACGTGATAATGGTAGATATAATGATGATTATGAGAATGATGGTGTTGATGATGATGACAGGTGATAATAATTAAACGCATTAATACCGCCACTGTATATTTGTATAATAATGCACTTAATTATCATGCAACTTGTATGTATACCTCACACATATCTTCGTAACATGTGAATTCATGTCATATAGAGAAAATGAAGCAAGCATAGAACTGATACACGAATCAGGTTAACTCCCCTTTGGTTTAAATATTGTTTATTTATCCACCAAATATATAATTATGTTACATAAAATACATTGAACATGGAAATACATACGGAATTGTTATAATTGATGTGATAATTTGTTATATATCTGGTAGAAAGGGAGAACGACAGTAAGCACAATCATGTATTTTCGGGTGTCGTTCTCCCCATGTGTCACCAAGGGCCCCTGTAAAATGTATATATAAATCATCCAGGGATTTACGTTAATATAGATATATAAATGCCGACATTACATTGGTTCTGGGATATTTTGGGTATTAAAAACATATTATGGACTTGTTCGTGTTCGTGAAACTGTTAAAGGGGCACTTTGATTATTGCGATATAACCAAGATGCGGGCCCCGTTGGTTCAGAGTGCCCGGATGAAGATAATTAATCGAGTGTGCTTCTCACAGTACGAGCTAACTGCATGGCCTCCTATAGCCTGATAACGGAGTACGCGGTGTATGTCTCCTTGGAAAGCAGACGAAATTTCTAAACGATGTCGATGTACATCTGTTAGGAATTTCGTCGGCTTTTCTAAGACAGGCTATTTGGCCATGCGTTTGTCAAAACAGACCTGTTTCTTACGTGTATGCATAATTCGCGTTTATTGATAGTAATGATGAAAAGAGTAACGGCTTGTATTAATCGAATAATATAAATGAAGTTAGTTTGCCGCGTATCGTAATCAGGATGGACTTTATTTTACCTATATATACGGACCGTTCATTCTTGAAAGTGCAGCCTGTACTCGTATTGTAAAACTCGGAATTATGCTTTCAAGATTCATATCAAGGCGACGTCCAGTCGCGGGATGTTGGTCAGTTTCTGTGCCGATGCCAGGGGCGTACACTAGCAATGGCGGGGTGGTTGACGGGGTGTCACGCGTGCAAATATATACATGTATACAGTGACATTAGCACTAACCTTTACTATTGAAAATAAATTGAGTTCGTGTGTCCGGATAAAGGCGACAAAACGACTTAACCCCTCTGAAAATGTGTACATAGGGTCATATCATGCACGTAACCCGGGGATTAAGGGCGCTAATAATGTTTATGACTTTGGCTATATATAGGCGATCAAACGGAGGGGCAGATCGGCAGATTAAAAAAAAAATCGAATTTTTTTGGGAATTTGGGAATAGATTTTTACAACTTGTTTTGCTTCATCATATTTTATGGATGTTAGTGTTGTAGACTATTATAATATTTAAGGAAGTGGCAGTCCTGTCAACAAATTTGGTATTTTGATAAAAATTTGATTTTGAAGCCATTTTCACCAAGCTTGGTGTTATTTCTTTAAAATGGGGAATTTGACCCTAAAAATAATATAATAATAATAAAATTTCCCGGACACCTATGTCTTATATATATGTACTTTTAGTATTATGACCAATTTGTGCCAGGGGCCAGTGGTTGCACTATTCATGTGTGTTTCCGAATACGTTGTTCGAATAAATAGGATTATCATTATTTGTGGCTGAGACATGAGAAGCTGCATAATTTGATAAATAAAACGCTATTTCAGAATGCATTTTAGCTCAAGCTGCTGAACATGAAAATTCAAGTTGAGATATTGCCAATTTCCCATGGGTTGGTATCCATCGCCAGTGGTTTCCGAATATAAGTACGTCCGTCGACAATTTCCATTGGTATAGGCTACGGGTTGTAACTTTGGTCGGATCATTATGAAATTAGGCATGACTGTTGGAATTGGTAACATATAGATCGGGAACGAGTCATTTTTTTTATGGGCCAGTCGACAAAAAACTTGCATCATATATCTCAAATTTCAATATAGTATACGGGCTAGATGCCGCCACCGAAAGGGACAAAATGTGCGATATTAGCGCATGTTTCGGCGGGCCGAAAGCGACAAAAAGTGCGTCGTAACGACGCACATTTTGTCGCTTTCGGCGCGTTCCTAATGCTGAATAGGTCACTCTCACCGGTTTTCTGTGATAAAGTTACCCAGGTTCCTGAAATTGTGATAAAGTTACCCAGGTTGGAGAAGAATGTGATAAAGTTACCCAGGTTAATAATAGTTCATGTTTAGCAACAAATTATTGATTTTTGTGATCAAAATGACGAAGTACAGTACTAATATGTCTTAATTTATGCTTGATAAGGGCTATATTACTTGCCAAAACTGAACAATATTTCCCTCTGTCACTTTTAAATCGAGTTGATATTGTGAGATTTGCCTAACCTGGGTAACTTTATCACAATTCTCACCAACCTGGGTAACTTTATCACAAAATTAGGAACCTGGGTAACTTTATCACAGAAAACCGGTGAGAGTGACCTATTCAGCGTTACTATAATGGCGCACCTTTTGTCGCTTTCGGCGCGCACCGAAAGCGCCATTAGGAAGTGGCCATAATAGTATTCCATATAATTGATATTCTAATGCAATTATTATGCTGATCGCCTCATCATTCCTTGTGTCTGGCGAATTACAATTCATGCTAATGGCAGACATTTGTATATGGCGCTATCACAACGATCATGACATTTGGAACTTATTCCCTTCCCTATATATTTCTTATTTTCAAAAATGTCGCTTTCGGCTGACTTGACGGCATGGCCGCATGGGTGTGTGGCCCGCCCCAAATACCACATAGAAACACCCCGACCTCCACCATCACCCCCCAGTGGTACCACCCCGAGTGGTGAAAATTGGGTATGGACCATTTTCGAGAATGGTAAGGATTTCGACCGATTTGACCTAATGTGTGGGTGGCCCGCCCTAAATACCACCTAAAAACACTCCGAGCCACCACGTATCACCCCCGGGTGGTAGGCCTACCACCCAACCCAAAACATATGATAGCTTACTATTTTGAGACTGGGACTCATATAATATATAATAATATATTAGTCCCAGCTACATGTAGCTAGAAATGTGAACAGCAGACATCCTGAGATACAAACAATATATATTATTGATTGTTTGATTTTCCAACCAGTATTTAGTGGGGGAATGTGTTGTTTTTAGACCAACAGCAGTATATTCTTCTACTTTTGGTCCAAAGTTTGGTCGGAATGGCTATCGGTTGAACAATTTAGGTTTAGAGGGTGTCAGGTTTGACATTTCCGTTGGAAATGTTTGAGGTACCATTTGGAAAGTTCAACTGGGAGAGAGGGTTTGCAAAGTAGTATTTCGAGAACATTTGACTTTGGTCTGGTTCAAGGTACATACATTTGGAAATATCAAGGTATCTACATGTACTAGTAGCCACCTCCCCGGTTATAAGGTATAAGAACACATTGGCTACATGGATGCGACTAGAGATCTCCATTGTGGGGGGGTCTCCAACGATAACTTACTATTATTATCACAGCTCTCAGTTAGTGGCCAAGACATAAATGCAAAAATAATGAAAAGCACCATCAACTATAGTATAAAATTGCACAAAACCTGTTATTTATCAACATTTTGTTCAACAAAATTTTACCGGTTTGTCAAATATCTGACACAAAAAGCCACTTGATTTTAGAGTTATCCATCTTTGTCCGCAATTTGGTCAATGAAATTCTTCTCGATGACTCTATTTTGCTGGTTTGTCAAATATCTGACACAAAAAAGCCACTTGATTTTAGAGTTATCCATCTTTGCCCGCAATTTGGTCAATGAAATTCTTCTCGTTGACTGTCTATTGGGCCACTATAATTAAAATAATAGATTTATAACATCGATATCTGATCACTCTGAGCTGTGGTGGGTGGGTTCCTCGACTCGAATCAAATATTTTTTACCCCCGAAGTCAAGGAAATAGTAATTTGCGACCGTTAATTCGGATTGAGTACCTTTAAGATCTAACAGCAACCATATCTAAACCCCACTACAATCTGGGACTAATATATGTTATACATGTATTAGTCCCAGCTACAATCAGTGAACCTGATGAATAATTTTAACAGCATCTGAAAATGAAAGAAACATCCCACACCTTGTCTACGATATAATGAAAGCCATAATTGTAAATCAATCAGCTCTTCGTGTACCGGTATACATGTATATGTACACATATTGGACCCACATGAATTGCTATATTCTCCATATTAATTTAAAATGAGCGCACCACTTTAACAAACTCATTATTGAGTATTATATCAATAGCGATGTGTTTGTTAAAGTGGCAAGGTCATTTAAAATTTATACTCCTTTTAACATCAGTAGGCCTACACAATCATTCGTTGCATAACTTTCATTAAATTTTCCTGGTACTGAATATAAACAGTACTGGTACAATAACACTAGCAGTACTGGAACCAACCATACTGTAGGTGTCTGGCCTGTTTATTACCTTTTTAATTTGTTCTGATACATCAGATAATAAGATGATAGTTCATTCAGACAACATCCTCTAAGTTGCCTAATAATAGAGACAAACTAATAATAGTGATGGTGGGATTTTTTAGCTAAAATTAATAATAGTAACCACAGCAATTTCACTCTATGTCTCTTTAAAAGTGATCTGATCATGGGAAGTGTTCTCCAAATATAATAACAGTGTTGACACTATCATATTATTGACACTATTATTGCACATGAGAGTACCGTTACTAGTACATGTAGATGCTAATATGAGTAAGTCATTATCAAGTCTGGCTCTTCTTGAATTCAACTATCATAGTGATATTCAACTACATGTATTATATCTTAATTGTACTACCATACACAATGTATACTGGTACGGTATATACATAAACTCCAGGTTTTCTCTATTTTTACTAAAACTTCATGGAATCATCTCACTTCGTAATGCACAACCACTTAAAATGTACATGTATATAACACTATAATTTTAACAGAGCAATGAGAAGGCATCATATTCCAATATAAAAAGAATTCTACAGCTTATTACAGGAGACCTGTTTATTTCATAATGGCAGAAGTACATGTGCATGTAACGGTATGCCATTTGAATGACATTATAAATAACTTCTCACCAAGATGATTTGGTTTAAACAATATTTTATTTCTTCCCAAAATTATATAATTATAAAACATGACACATGTATGAATAGAAGACAAGAAGGGAGGAAGAGGATTTGACAACAAGCATCAGATGCTTATATAGAGCCATCTCCTCGGAGGAGAATAGATGATTTCAAAATTCTAACTACTAGTACAAGTAAATCAGTTAAATAATCAAAAATGCCAGCACCGATATATATAGTGTACTTAGTACATGTAGTAGGTACCGTACATGATATATTTTCACCACTTCATAATAGTTGAATATATACGGTACATGTACCGGTACAATGGAATTCAAGTTGTGTCAGACCTGTTGTTTGGCATAAACAATGTACCAGTAAGTGACTTTTGTGATCACTGTTAGTCATTGATTTTGATAACATAAGTTCATGATTTTTACAAAATAATTTTAATGAATCAAAACCATGTGCAGCCGCATGTGTAACATGTAACTGTCTTTGTCCATTAGTCATTATCCAAGTCTGGTTTAGTCTTGATCTAATGATCAAAGGCGGAATGTTACTAGTATGTACCAGTAACTTATGATCATGATCCGGGAGTCTGGTGAATTATAATCCATTTCACAGCATTGTCCATGTCTGCATGTTTCATGACATGTTTGGTAAACATCCTCACTCGATTCACTGACACTGGTGAGTGCATGGTGCCATTGCCATTCTGATTCTCCAAATCATGTTCTACCCTTCACAAGTTCACACACATGTAGCTACTGTACTTCTAATCAGTCTAATGTACTATGCAGAATGATAGAATCTGAATGAACATTCAATGACCTTTTATGGCATCAGCGTTGACTGCATTTCAGCGTTGACTGCATTTCAGCATTGAAGGGCTGAGGAGTCCAGAATAGAACTATAATCATCATATTTAGCAATAATCATTACAATTTACATTCACATTGTTTGCATTCTTCCATTGCCTTGGGTCAATCAGTGCTTTTCACTTATTCGAGTCAATGTCCATGATAATAACAGTTGAATACGGCATAGCCTGACCTGCCACACTCAGTGACTCACACACAGTGTCTGTGACCAGTCCAGTGTTAGTTCAGTCATGAACGTAGTGCGTATCCTTCTACGCTGGAAGCAGCAATCTGCGAAAGCGGTCATGTTGACCAACTTCACAAAGTCCAGTGTGCGATATTCGGATTGGTCCCGTCACTTCACATGATATTTTCTGATAATTGAGCGGTATTTCTAACATCCAAACGGGTTAAAACAGTCTATATCTAATCCGTTGTGTACACGAAAGAATGAGATACACATTTTCTGCGAATAATGAACGAAACAAGCAGATATGACAGATGAAAAAACTATTTATTTTTAACACATAAAAATTCCACACCGGAAGTTCGGGTGGCGAATACGGACTGTGAAATAACGTACTCTAACTCTGGGAACAATTTATCCCCAATTTCATGCACAAGAATGTTTAAACATTATCATAACATATTCGACTTGTTTTTAATTTGTTTTCATGAAAAGGAATGATAAAAGGCACAATAAACATATCTAGAACGACAAATAAATCCAAATTAGCCATTTCCCCGTAAAATTTCGGTCAGGCAAACGAGGTACAAAAATGTATGAATCTGAGTACGAAAGTCAGAGTGTTCCTCTATCGTATTGCAATAATCGCCAACCTATTATAATATAAAACAGCTATGCAGGGGGATAACTCGGAAAAAAAATTATTGTTGCGGAAAAAGTCTCATTGTGAGACTTTAAGTTAGTACTCAGGCTTTATGCCAACCTGGATAATGTAGCATTCTACTAATATCGCCGAAATTTTCAATGAAATCGACCATACCACTCAATAGAAAACATCGTCAAAACTATACTCAATTGTAAAAGAGGAGAAGACTTCATATAAGCCCTCGGGCTTGTTGTCTGATCCTCATTTCCATACATTATCTCTTATATGTTGTATATTTATGTCATTTGTGTATTATGTGTATTATGTTTGGATTTGGAAATAAAAATATGTTTACACTAAATATTCACATCTGGATACGGGATGCAACAATCGGCGATAAACAAATACAAATGATTATGCCATCCAGAGTCAGTGCATTTAATTAATATACCAGAATGACGGTTATAGCAAGATCATTCTCCATTTCTATTGGATCACCCTGCCGGAGTGTTTCACATCACTTTAAGAATAAGAGAGAATTCAGAAGAAGTTAGGGTGTCGTGGGAGATGGATTGGGGGGGGGGTGTGGAACGGATTCTTCGTTTTGTTACAAGTTAGGTATGGTGCTCTAGGATGCTGACCGATTTATAATTAAGTAACTATAATCGATGTGTGTGGATCACACATTCGCGCTTATCTGAATTAGAACCAATCCACGGACGGTATATGTTGGCCTAATTGGCCATGGACCTTACCAACTGAGCCAACGGACCACCATCTAAAGCGAATGTCCCCATATCATGCAAGTTACGGCAACAGTGGCTACATTTCGAAACTTTTTTTTTTATAAAAGTATATATTTGAATGGCGAGAGCTTTCCGATGAATGGCAACAAGCCATATTTCCGACTAAATCCTGAAAAGTTACCCATATTTCTGCTGTGGTTAAGGGGTCGATTACTTAGAGCATTACTGTATATAATGCCATGCCAGCTTCAACGGTCAGGTGGTCGCCAGAGGTTCTCACACATCGATAAATTGGACCATATTTAAGAAATGAATGCAGTGGTTGTGTGTGTTTTTTGGGTGACACCGCGCTGCGCAACGACTCACACAATGTGCTCCAAACGACCAGAGTGCGGTATCCCCCAATTACACCCACCACTACATTCATTTCTGACATCTGAGAGTATTCTTATTTATTTTCACAAAATATGCCGAAAATTTGAGACTAGCCCACGCCGCACATTAAGTCAGCCCAATATAAAATTTCCAATAATTTAGCAACCATAACGTGATCGATATAAATGACTGGCTTCAGGTGCAATTCGACTGAACTTTTTGAAAATCACGTCCAATTATTCCTTGATAGTGATTAGGTCAGATTATAGGTTAACAATAATGTGTGACGTCGTGTTCGTGTTACGGTCTATGTGTTATTGGAATATGAAATGGGTGACCCAATTGGCAGTTGACCAATCGCCGAACATGATTTAGTGTAACGCAGACGGGCAATGTAATTATTTATCCATTCTGGAAACCATCGGGAGACGGAGTCAGTCAGTTGTTTGATGTAGATAACTGACAGAGCCTGGAGTTTTAAGCTAGATCTAAACCTCTATAATAAGTTCAACAAACATTGACTCAGATTTAAGTTCCCAAGTGGTGAATATTGTGATCTACCCCCATTGGGAAAATAGATTATGCAATGTATCGTCTGCCAATTTGGGGATATAGAGAAACTAAACTAAAAAGAAATGAAATATATGTGAAGAAGTTTCCATAGACATTTGATAAGAAAGAAACTATCCAGAGAAGATGAGGCCTAAGCAGAAAGAGGTCCCCAGAGGGTGAATTTAGTGATGCTAGCCCGCTATATGGGATAGCGTCACTAAATTCACCCTCTGGGGACCTCATTCTCCAAATGACAGGCCCACTAAACACAGGCTCGCACGTGTTTCTTGCAATCAATGTGCTCTAATCACAGCCACCCGTTGAATGGTCTTGACGAAAACACAGGGAGTCAAGATTCAAGATTCAAGATTATTTATTGTTGTTCTAACAACATATGTAATATACGAACAAATCAATATATAATAAATAGCACTATGGTGTAAACAAATAAAATAGTAAGTAAAACATTGGAATTTAATAAAGTCATCATATACATTTGCCGTCGTCACATGTATGTCTAAGGCAAGGTGGTGCTGCGGTGATCCGAATAATATAGTATGCCAATGGTTGCATAGTTCATTCCTGTGAGGTATACCCTCGATAGGGAGTGAACTATGCAACATGTTGGGCATATCTTAAAACCCCACACAACTTGTTCGTGTGCACAGTGTCGGTTGTGTTTAGAATTGAGCAGAAGTTATAAACGTTTATTTGTTCAGTAAGATGGAGTCGGATATCAGAGTACGGCTTATCTCATTCTGAAGGAACATCTTGCGAAAATATCGAACACGAGTGAACATATGTGACCCGCCATATCAAATCCAGTCGTAAGTCGGGATTTGTTTTACCCTGTGTCGCATATATAAGAGAATGCATTGGCCTAACCATTTTTTATCATTTATTTTGAAATAAATGTTTCATACAATTTTTAGGACATAAAATAAAAAAACATCCATTACCCTGCAGGGAGCCCCACACATATATAGAAGCATATAGAAGAGTGTCGTCTGCTCACGTTTGTCTGGGGCTCTGTATGTGTGAAATTATAAAATTGTTAAAGAATACAAGAAAATATTATTAAAATTGTAAAAAATTGTTAGGCCAATGCATTCTCTTATATATGCGAGGCGACCTATGGTCGACTCGCATATATAAGATAATGCATTGGCACAGGGTAAAAAAATCCCGACTTACGACTGGATTTGATATGGCGGGTCATATATGGAGAACTTGAATTGACAAAATAATTATAAATGTTTCGTATAAAATACTGTGACTTTGTGGCAACACCGTTTGATATATGTGACCTAATACAATGACACTATAATTATGTTAGTCAATATTTACCACCTAACTTTGCATCATGTATAATAATTTGCTTCCACATATCACATTAAAGGTACTCAATCCGATTCGATGGTCGCCATATAATCAGATTCCAACAGCAACAACACTTTTAGAAATTCCGCTTCAGTTATCAGAATCGATTTATTGCCCAAAAATAATGATAACCACTGTCAATATTATAGTATAGAATTGCCCGAAGCGTGTTATTTATCAACATGTTGTTCGACGAAAATTATCAATATTATCAATATCAACACAAAGCATCTTGATTTTAGAGTTATCCATTTTCATCCGCAATTTGGCCCGAGACCGTCGGCTCGTCGACTTTTTACTGGTCCACTAATAAGTCTCGATGGTGAAAAATAATAGATTTCAATAATCTATTGCTAATAACTCTGATGTTTGATAGGTAGGTTCCTCGACTCGAATCAAATATTGTTTACCCCCGAATCCAAATAAATAGTAATTGAGGGACAATTAATCGGAGTATGCATCTTTAATCGTTGATGATGGTATTCCAAGGTTATTACACGTACTGCTGCTATTTATAAAACGACTACATTACACATAGGCAGAACGAATAATATATAACAGTCAGACTCAGAGTTCAAGAACACAGGAATTGTATTTCATGCACTCAAATCTGGTATGTCATATATACAATATACAGCAGAACCCCCCCCCCAACGTTAGCTTATTAAGGTACATAGTGTAAGGTGTATAAACATATATGGCACTATAAGCCGTCCAGCAGTCCAGCGCGCATATGCGACAAACACAAAGAAAGGCTCAAATTATTCGTGTATCTGGGCATGTCTGTCAGCTGATTGTCATGGGGGGGGGGGGGGGTCAGCGTTATCTACGTGCAGTGAAGTGATTTCAAAGTGACTTGAACTATGTGTTGAGGTTTTGTTTGGCGTTATTTCTAAACGTATTTATTTTTCTACGCCTCTCAGATGTTGCCTTTATAAGAAAAAAACTCTCATAAACGCTTCGGTTCCTGCATAAACGCATGCTGTCTGTTGTTTTCGAATGGCGTCCAAATCAGTACCATTGGTAATTGAAATACTTGGATAACAGCAAGCATACAATCATAGCTTCTCACCATGAAATGTATTTTTGATGAACTTTTACAATGATTCATGTCATTGTGATACATGACGCACATCTCATATAACCGGCTAATGGATAGCATCGAATTATTATTCTTCGTCTTAGATCATCATCTCCAGAGTACACGCGAACTAAATTTTTTACCCTGTGCCAATGCATTATCTTATATATGCGAGTCGACCATAGGTAGCCTCGCATATATAAGAGAATGCATTGGCCTAACAATTTTTTACAATTTTAATAATTTTTTCTTGTATTCTTCAACAATTTTATAATTTCACCCATACAGAGCCCCAGACAAACATGAGCAGACGACACTCTTCTATATGCTTGAATATATGTGTGGGGCTCCCTGCAGGGTAATGGATGTTTTTTATTTTATGTCCTAAAAATTGTAAGAAACATTTATTTAAAAAAAATGATAAAAAATTGTTAGGCCAATGCATTCTCTTATATATGCGAGGCGACCTATAGTCGACTCGCATATATAAGAGAATGCATTGGCACAGGGTAAAAAAATCCCGACTTACGACTGGATTTGATATGGCAGGTCACATTTTATTAGTTTTATGGTATAATAATGGATAGCATCGAATTATTATTCTTCTTCTTAGATCATCATCTCCAGAGTACACGCGAACTAAATTGCCCGGAAGCCATTGCACCGAGTTTTAAACCCGGTTCAACTGACAGATGTCTTGTGTATATTGGATCGACAACGATATGTTTTGAGTACCGTGCAGTGTACTTGTCATATCATATTATCTCCCTTGAGCAGATGCAGCGGTTCAGAGCGACATCCATTCATCACATATAGTTTATACATTACTTTATTTAACACGTACTTATCACAGTAGAAGGATATCTTCATATGTTTTTTTTTGTATTTGGTAAAAACACAAGCGCCGAGAAACACCGTTATGTAAACAGGGTATGATTAATTGTACATTCATCAGTTGTCGAAATGCGCCGAAATTAAAATTATTTATTCAGAAATAGACAGACCGCATTTGATCTTTCTGCGCAGTGATAA
This sequence comes from Siphonodentalium dalli, assembly GCA_032622095.1. NCBI lineage: Eukaryota > Metazoa > Mollusca > Scaphopoda > Gadilida > Siphonodentaliidae > Siphonodentalium > Siphonodentalium dalli. The sequence goes on along the minus strand of CP136068.1, from coordinate 151,780,515 downwards.
CTAATATCAGATTGTCTGGTCATCTTGAGAAAACAGAGTTCGTAAACAACGCTATGTTGTCAGAACTACATATACTATCACCCTCCTCGGGAAACTTGCAAACAAAATGGTCTGTTTGGGATACCGTAAGCAAATCTAATGAACATAAATCAGACAGGGTGTCACTCAGCCCCAAACCCCATTCGTGATAGAACAGACATGCATTTCGAGCTCATTTCCAAAACATGGAGCAGATTGAAACGTTCACTCACGCCCTTTGAAATATCACGTTATGGGTTCTGCCCATTTGGTTGCGGATACGGTTTTGACATCTCAGATCAGCCATCAATATTGAAATAGCGGTGATGGCGGCATAAAGCTAAATGGGGATGGAAATTGTGCGTGATCATTTGGACAAAGCGTTCAACTGAACACATGTGTCAACACATATCTGACTTTCAATGTGGCTGGGAGCTAGACTGTCGGCGTTCTTCACGACGGATTGGTATTGGATTTATCGGGCGTGATTGTAAACTCATTACTTGACATTCAACGCCGAGACTAAGTGATACAACCTCCGGGCATGCAGATCAAATTGGTCGTCCCCGCAGTTAGTACTGATGCACCTAGCTGGTTGGTAAAATGACCCACGCGTCGCCGTATATGGGGTTGCGCAGCAACCATGATGCGTAATGATGGCTGGGACAATATTATTATAGATAGTTGGTGGATCAAACCCTTTAAAGCGAATTAAGGTCCATTGTATGCGGTGACAAGAAAAATCAATTTACAAAACTCAAGTGTGAACATATTTGCCCGATAATTTCATCCCACACATGTGGTGTATTGTTAAGAACTAACGAGAAATTCCGTTTTAGAAGCTGACCATGTGAAACTATCTGAAACTTTACAGGAAACTATTAGTGGAAATTTCCTTAGTAAGGTGAGGTCAAGTGACCAATTTCGGAAGTGGATTTCCATGCAAATCTCAGAAGAAAAAGTTACAGTGTGATTAATATTTCTGGGTGTGACTTGATGCGGCATTGAAGGCAATATATATTTATCACGCGGGTGGGTAAATGGTAAATGTTCCATATTAATATATATTTATCACGCGGGAGGGTAAATGGTAAATGTTCCATATTAATATATATTTATCACGCGGGAGGGTAAATGGTAAATGTTCCATATTAATATATATTTATCACGCGGGTGGGTAAATGGTAAATGTTCCATAATAATATATATTTATCGCGCGGGTGGGGGTGGGGTGGGGGTAAATGGTTAATGTTCCATAATAATATATATTTATCGCACGGGTGGGGTGGGGTGGGGTAAATGGTTAATGTTCCCCAAAACAATTATCAAAAACTCAATTTATTTTGAGAATTGACCATTTATCTTGCGAACCAACGGGTTAAATGACATTAATCTTCAATGACATACTTCTGCTATGTTTCATAAACAACTGCTTCATACACAATATTTTGCTTGGAAGATTTGCAATGCAACGCCCATTCAAAATAGATCACTTGACACATCTCTTAATTTAGATGCTGCATGTCTGCTATGATTTGGAACGTTTATATATAGGTGTGGTATGTATATACGATGGACAATATGCTTTCACTGGCGACGTGAGGAGACTCTTTCGTCGCATGCAGAGCGCGCCAATAAACATACGAACACAACATATAGCATGTTTATACCTTTCTAATTCACATGGACTAAACAATTATGCTATAGTCATGATGATCTGCCTAGGATTTTCTGAACTGGACATTCGTGGATTATTGTTTCTGTATTTCTATGTCAGTCTCTCCTGAAAATTACTTCCGGTCAATGACAATTTAGTTCCATATTTCGAATAGAGATAAACCGATCCGTCCAAACGAATTTGCGACATCCGTCGACTCGAATTCCATATTATGCCAAATTGACAATGGAATGCATAAATTACATTAAGGAACGCAAGTTTCATGTCCAAGTTACGCCAGTGTATAATGATACTGATAGAACATTGACATTCAATTGCTTCAGTTTCCAACGTACACATCGAGCTTTATTGCATTAGCTAACAATGGTTCCGGTTTGATCCGTCACGTCCGCTGTCAAATATACGTCATCATCCGGGCATCTTTTGAAGACCGGTGCCATTTAAAGCGAGTTATCGGATTACTTTTATCGAAATTTATTTAATTTAGTCAATATGCAATCCAACCATCCATGTACTTCGAATTCCCCATTGATTACTTTGTTATTGTTGAGAACGAGGTTAGTTCCTGGGTTGACTGGTCCCCGGACCACAAACCTCGCCGATGCTCGTCATCAGTGTCGTTACATATATTTCTTCAAGCTCTGCCAGCGAACCAGTCACTGCTATGCGTTCCGGAGCGCGAAGCATAGCAAAGGGACGCAACTGTATGGAGATTGACACATCTTACGAAGAGAGGGTGTGGCCCACCACCAATCACGAACATATACAAAGGGTTTAGATTAAAATTTCGTCCGTCAAGCAATATTAGACTACTAGTATACTATTCCTCATTAGTTTATGTGGACAGTTACTATTAACGCAATTTAGTAAATCCCGGTTATAAATTAACTGCAAAATAACACCTTTTTAGACTCATGAGATATATTAATTAATTATTGTGCAAATATAGTGTTACACACTACACGTGTATTGTGTAACATTATATTTGCAAAAAAATATATCTCATGAGTCTAAAAAGTTGTTATTTTGCAGTTAATTTATACCCGGGATTTACTATTATCGTATACATAGGACTCATACGGCTATTTCTCAATATATTATTAACGTAATTTGTTACGGTACTTTTTGCCCTACCGACATCATATCAATTCAGCAGGACCCCCAACATCATAGCAGACTAGTAGGATCACGTGACCATGGGTTAAGTCGTCACGGCTTAGCGGAAGATCGTGACCAATCGTTGGATAACTGTAGTCTGTTGATAAATTCCGCATAACTCTGAGTGTGCATTGTTATTTGTTAATGCTGAATTTAGTATGACACGTGTTGTATCTGATTCAGAACTAACGATATCACTGTGTTATACGTTGCACGGACTTCGTTTGAAAATAGAACATAGCTGTCTGATTACTGCGTGGGTAATATTGTCCCGCCTTGGACACAGCGAATTAATACCTATAAACACGAATTCAATGGATGATGCTATATAAGATCGTACCCCGCCTTATATCGTCCGTGGATTTGTGTAAACTCCCCAGACAGATCGAGTACCGCAGAATGCAAGTAATGGATAAGTTGGTCTTAGTTTTATAACTGAATGCTATAAATGGAAATATATCGATATGATATCGGTATCAGTGCATCAGTATCTCGTCGCATGTCGTTGTTTACACAACACCACTTTGAGCATACATGACCAGTTATCCTTATTGTTTATGATTTGCAGAGTTCGCCACTCGACGCTGCATGGAGGACGGCTCGTGGCATGTCCCGCTGGGAAAGAACAAATCGTGGACAGATTACACTGACTGTCTTCATCCTGCCAGTCATATTTCCACCATAGCAGTGAGTGCATTATTTTACATATGGTGCTCTGCTTTTATCCTCGATCAAATTTTAGGCAAATATTAAGTTTAAAATGTTGAAATTATCATTCACATTCTTTGAGAGACACCGCTCATTAAGCATTTCGAAATTTACGAACCTGCCATAGCTCATAGCATTGTTTAGAAATATTAGAACGTAATCACAATAATCAAGATGCAAACGTAGTAAGCTTGTGAAAAAGGAGCCCCATTGTATGGAAGACTGTTAGGTCCAACATCCAATGGGGCGGGGGGAGTGGAACCCACCAAGCGAGAAAACCACCGAAAGCGACAAAACATCTGGTTGCACGCACAGATCACCACGCGATGTCGTTTGATGTTCTCGCCTTGACGAAAACATCGAAAGCGAAATAATCAAACGAGATTTCGTGGCGAAGGAACAGCGGAAAGCTAAATAATCAAATCAACGAAATCTCGTTTGATTTTTTTCGCTTTCCGCGGTTTCCGCGAGGCGAAGATATTAAACGACAGATATCAAACGACGAGATTTCGTTTCATTTTGGCCCTTTCGGCGGTTCGACAATAAGGAATTTAATTAAATATGGTCTATATCTTCCAATCAAGTTTTTATATAGATTCAAGGGTATAAGATAATATATCGGAATCGAGAACACCTTTCCGGAAAATCTTCTATCAATTAACATCAATTTTATTAAGAATTTCTTATCGCATCCGTGGGACAGTTTTAGGGGCTATTTTCATAACAGAAATCCACGCGAAAACGTTCGCAACCAAAAGAGTGCCAAGAAAGAGAACTCTGTCTTGTGAGCAGCTTTAAACACGCAAATTGCACATAAACTAAGAGAATTACCGCGACATACGATCGAAATAAACTACTTTATTATGCATGTATAGACAAATAATATACCCAGTATTCAGTGTTATGCGGCGTTTTTTCCGTATTTTATTCACAAAATAGCTACTTGTAGTCTTGGAATCGGGATTTTTAAAACTTATGTTGTAATTGTGGCCCGGAAGTGATATACCATCTTTAAGCAAGAGGCAGGAGATATGTCTATCAGACGATGATTTGGGAGCTCTCCCGTCTTTAAAGTGATGTGAAACATTCCGGCAGGGTGATCAAATAGAAATGGCGAATAATCGTGTTTGTTATTCGCCGATAGTTGCGTCACGAATCGAGATGTAAATATTTACAATTGAGCGTAGTTCAGACGATGATTTCCATGGAGCGGTATGGTCGATTTCTTTGAAATTTTCGGCGATGTTAGCAGTATGCTACATTCCACAGGTTGGCATAACCCCTGACTACTTATTATCAGTCTATAATATGTCTTTAAACAAGCGACAGGAGATATGTCTATCAGACGATTATTTAGGAGATCCGCCGTCTTTTCGATCGACTAGCTCGCCTCTGTTGTCGGGGTCTGGTGGTTAGAATGCCGATATATCAGGCCTCGGTTAGCACACCTGTTGCATTTCATAACCCAGACGAACCGATAATATACGTCGATCAAAACCGGAAAAAAATTACATTCATAATGGAGGAGCGTCGACCGAGCTATATTAACAGTAAGTGTCAATCCAAATGAGAGAAATTAAATTCATTTTAGAATTCTGCCAGAATAGTTATAACAGAAAGCAATAAACGATTCGTTCCTTATTGCATGTCGAAGGCAGTGCAGACATGACCTTGTGATATATTTGTGCTGATGAACCGTGAATATAATATTAATGAGTCTAACCTTCAACGCCTGATTAATCTAACTTATGTTGGGTTCCGTCACGGAATTCGTGTTATAAACTCACCCATTTAGCTGTGGAGGGAGGCGATCGCTCGCTGAGGCCGCGTCTCTTGGTTTTGGATCGCTGAAGTTAAAGGCCCACTTAATTTTCGAATGCCCAGATCACATGTTATATACAACATATTCCATATGATACAGTACCATTCAGAAGAAGTGGTATATTGAGGCGCGCCTTTATTGCGATATTGAGCTCGCTTAATTTCGAAAAAAAGGCGCCATTATAGCGCAATACCAAAAATCTGTCGCGTTTATTTATTATTGCAATATTATTGCAATATTAAGCGCGCTAAATTTCATACAGACCCGATAGTGTTATATTTATATTAGATAAAAATAATGTGCATATAGTGTACATATAGTGTACATATAGCATTTTCAACTATAATTATATACACATCTAAAACATTATCTCTGTTTATGCAATAAACAATATAGAAGAAGCAATAATTTAAATTAAATGTCACAATTTTGTGCGCAAGATGTCGCAATACTACACTCTTAGACAAAATCGGAACCCAATGGTTCTTCGTTGGTTCCCCACTTGTCCTCCAGGCGGAACCAAATGAAGAACCAACTGGTTCTTCGGGGGTTCCTAGAACCATTTGGTTATTCAGAATTGGGTCTATCGGGAACCAAACCAAGAACCATTTGGTTCCTCATGATTGCGACTATTGAGAACCAAATTTAGAACCATTTGATTCTTCATTATTTACACCAGCAGAACCAGTTGGTTCTCCACGAACGAAAATTTGGTTCTTCGTTGATATAATTGGTTCTTCATGTAGAACCATTTGGTTCTTCGGTAGTAATAATTTGGTTCTTCAACAATAATAATGGTTCCTCACAGAGAATATTGAAGAACCAAATTTGTTTTTTCAAGTTTGTCCTCCAGGCGGAACCAATAGGTTCTTCGTGATTAAAATTTGGTTCTTTGTCTCAAGAACCAAATGGTTCTTCATTGGTTCTTCCTCAAGAACCAATCCTTGGTTCTTCATTGGTTCCAATTTGGTTTTTCCCTAAGAACCAATTCCCCTTTTTCACTTCCACCAAGAACCATTGGTTCTTCATTTGGAATAATTTGGTTCCCTGTTGGATACAGCCCCAAGAACCAGTTGGATATGTAACATATTTTGCATTATCAACACTGAAAAAATGCATTTCCTTCTCTGTACAGGTCAATTAGAAGAATTTTTTTCATAAATATAATCATTTATTCATTAAACTTGAAAATTATTCTACATATAGTCAGGTGGAAATTTTGGCACAATATTTTTTAGGTATTGAGTATTTTTGGTGTTAAATGGGATATTAATAAGAATTTCAGTCCCTGTAGCAACGTTTCTAATGGGACGATAAACTTCCGTTATAATTTATTTCCTCAAGGTGCCGGACATTTGCAGAATGAGGGCTCCAGAGGGTGAATTTAGTAATGCTACCCCGCATAGCGGGCTAACATCACCATATTCACCATCTAGGGACACCACTATGTTTAGATATTAATCAGCTATTGAGAACTACCTTCAGAAGGAGGTCCTCAGAGGGTGAATTTGGTGATGTTAGCCCGCTATGCTGGGTAGCATCACTAAATGCATCTGCTGGAGACCCCATTCTGCAAATGACCGGCACCTTATTTAGCTGCCTGGAAATACTTCAGACTAGTACCATTTAAATTTTATCTGAGAGTAGTCAGAATCATCTTGATGCATATTTTCTGGACGTTTTAGAAATATGCGACACGTGTTGACTTCATCCTACGATTTCCTGTTTTTTCCAATAATATTAATAAATTTTTAGAAAATGAACACAGCACCTAGAATAGTATCAAATGGCGACGATGCGATGTGTATACATTAACAACCAATGTCAAACCACAGTAGAAGTGCAACTACTGATGCAAAATGTCCATTCAGAAAGTCAACAAATGATATGCACAAATTTAACCAGATCTAATTATTTGGGAACTTGACATTCGTGTACACAGATTTGAGTGTATATGGTTCCGGAAGATGCCACTCCAAATGAATCCATTTGTTGTTTTCCTCGATAGTTCAGACTTCTCGCAAGAGACTAATAGACAAACGCATGCCTCATGTGCGCGAAAACCAGAACACACACACAGCTAGTTCTGACTAGTCCCAGAAAAACAAATAAGGTGGAATATATCAATAGCTCAATTGAATCTTGATATTTCACTTTGCAACATAGTACTAGTAGTCGTGTCATATAGCACAAAGATCTTAGATACAAATCACGAATATGCCAATAGTGCGAATTAGCTTATTGAGCCACACAGTTGCACCAAATAGTGAGATTTGAGAAAACATAAAACGTTTGTATTTGTATGACAACTGGTAAGATATTCTGAAGTCGCTCCCATCCGACGCCCTCAGCATTCACATTCCTTGACGTTTTAATAGAAAGAATGGGACTTTATCTGACTATTCTGGTAACAATGCTGATCCACAGTTTCATAGCTGACATGTTTAGAGCAGGGAATGTAAAAGTGTTTTTCATCCTTATTTCGAAGGTCATGCACATTGTCGTTCATTCTTATTTTGAATATCAGAGTTCTCAGTTAACATGGTTTCATCTGACCTCTCTGCATTTAGATTCCAACTACATTCCTATGTGAATCTTCAGAATGAAATTGTCTACTAAATATATTTTCGTCAATCATCTCGAATGGACACACATCACATTTGAAGACAGCTCCGCTAGATGGGCGATATCTTTCCAAAATGACATCTCAATGAAACAGATCGCCGGCACACATAGTCACAAAAGTTACGTAATTTGACACGGTTCTTGTCTATATGCAGCAACTGATGACGTTTCAGGGAAAACCGGTCTTTGAAACTGACCTGACACGTTGGACATCTACAAATAAAAAATAATATCTCATTAAAGGACTCAGGCCTTAAACGTAAATGGCTCATTCGAACTGCCAAATTTGTTCCTACGATAGGTCGAAAGTAAACAAACTATTGATGCACCGACTTCATATGCTCTGAAAAACACTTTGCCAAAGTCACAGCCATTTCTCAGCCATTTTCAACTTTCGCCAGAAGTAAGATAAACGGTCTTTATTGCTACCATATCAGGAGTAGAGTAACATGGAACGTTCTTTTTTGTTCCATTTCTTGTAAATGGCTGTTTTGTGTTTGGGACCCTAACACGGTATTCACAGACTCACAGTTGTATTTGTCATTACTTCAATGCGTCTTTTTTGTGTTACAAAATGTTCGTAGAAAGGTAGTTAAGGTATTTATCGAACTATTTCGATACTTGGAAAAATTCTGAAGCTAATAATATTATTTCTATCATGGAGCACAAACCGCGCGGTGGCTTCAATATCCCTTCCATGATGGGATCGGCACAGCAGATGCAGAATTAAAGATCATGTGACAGGAATTCTCTTATATATGCGAGTCTCCCATAGGCAGCCTCGCATATACCAGAGAATGCACTGGCTTATAGTCATGGTAAATATTGTTAAGATCATGCATTCTCTTAATATGCATCTCATATGAGAGACTCACATATATATATAAGAGAATGCATTGGCACACATGGTTTTCGCAAAATTTTAGGAAGCTCCAGCCAAGTAAGGGTTAATAAAAGGCCACAAGTTCCCAAATAAGGTGGCTTTGTTTGACAATGTTTTTCGTGTGATTAATCCACATAGTAAATTTGAAAGGTATCGGATAAACATAATTTGAGTTAACATCCAGACAACAAAATAATCATCAAATTCTACATGTACTCGTCAATGATTATTTAGTACAGAAAGGGTTAATGACTGTATATTCGCTGGCGAGCAAGCTCGCAATATTGTGTATGTCAATTGCAGAATGAGGTCCCCAGATCATGAATTTAGTGACACTATCCTGCCCAGCAGGCTAGCATCACCAAATTCACACTCTGAGAACTTCATTCACTTAAGCCTCAACTGCTATGGGAGACCTAGGATCCCATTGACGTTCCCCAGTTGAAGTTGCTGATGTTCACCCATTAGTTACTTTGATTATGCATTTTATCTTCTGCAAATTAGGGGGTATTGAAATTTCTAAGAAGGAAAAAAGTTACTAAAATCAATGTTAATTTGAGACTACAGATATTTCCCAGATGAGGCCTGAGCAGAATGATAATACTATCGGTGCTGATATGTCGATGAATTACTGCTCTGAGGCCAGTCGGAGTGCTTGGTGATAATTTTATGCCTTGAATTTTGGTTTCACTTAAGTTCAGTTTAGCATAGAAATTTGGTTCTTCGTTTGGTTCTTCAAAACGCGTGAGTCAGTGTTCTAGAGAGCGCGAAGAACCAAATCCCCATAATATCGGTTCTTGACGACGTGAAGAACTGTAGAGAACGCCCTCTAAAGTGATAATAATAGTCAATACCGTAAATTAAGTGACATAGATCTACAATCTGAAAGCTTTCAAGTTTACTTTAATTAGGTCTTATTTTAATTCAACTGAGATTATTTTACAAAACATCCTACATCCTAAATATAAATTAAGATAACTAATATAATCACCTTCAAAAGTAGCAACACGTGCTGTCAACTGGCATTCTGGCACTCGATCAACCATTGCTCCACATCGCCATGCAGCACTCCACATGGCCGGTTCATTTGTCGATTCTGTCGGATTTTGTTCCATCGCCTCTCACAAAAATCAGCGATCGAAAATGGCGGTTCTGAAAACTCAAAACGAGGTCGTAGTTCTGTTCCATTTGGGCGACACGCATTTATTACGAACCGCAACTCATGTTATACAAAATTGGTTCTTCATTTGGTTCTTCAAAACGCGCGAGTCAATGTTCGGTTCTAGAGAGCGCGAAGAACCAAATCCCCATACTATCGGTTCTTGAAGGCGTGAAGAACCGTGGGGTTCTTGACTGTTCTTAGAGTGTAAGCGCGAAATATTGCGATATTAAGCGCAAAATATTGCAATAATATCGCAATCGGCGCACTTATAAGCGTTTCCACTTGCAATATTATTGCGATATTAGGCGTGAAAATAGCGCGCTTAATATACAACTTCTTTTGACTGGTACTGTATACCATTTGGAAGAATAACTATATATACAAAATTATATCGAAATACGGATGTGGATTGAACAGATGTGGCCAAGGAGTGACCATAAAGTGACAGAGATTCTCAGATTCACAACAAATATTTCCCCAGTTATTTACCCATAATGCATTAAATTCACAACTATAAGAGATAGAGTTATTCCCCTTCCACTACGACAGTACAGACCAGATCAAAATTAAGCACCGAACACACGTCGGTATCTTGACAAAGACAACATACTCACAATTTATTCGACCGAATAAGTTGATAGTACAATTTGTCGGAGCTTCCTCTTTCAAATGGTATATATTATGGACTATGTTGTATATAATATTATCCGGTGATTCGATAGTTAAGTGGGCCTTTAAGGTAACACTGATGTGACCAATGTGTCCAACCTCGCAGGGATATCTAGATCAAGTCATGAATCGCTTCTCTGGTTACTCATGTAGAGATCATTATGGTGTCCTGTTTCCGCCACATACTTTTTTTTCGCTTCTTTCGTTTGTTTTTTTCGCTTGCTTCGGTTCTCAATTATTTCGGTTCCTTGGCCACGAAGACAAAAGACAAAAGTTTTTCTTGGCTATTGTTGTTGGGTTTCCGCGCTTCCTTCGCTTGCTTAAGATACTTCAAAAATGCCGCAAGGAACCGAAGGAAGAGAAGAAAAAAAATGAAGCAAGCGAAATAACAATGATGATTTTTGGCTTGCTTCGTTTGAGATTATTTCGCTTACTTCGCCGCGAAGGAACCGAAGCAAGCGAAAACAAAAACAAAAAAACGAAGGAAGCGAAAAATGTATGTGGCGGAAACAGGACACCATATATCATACTTCACCAGTTCAAAACCTGGGAACTTTTTGAAGTTGTGATAGGAAGTTTATAACATTGAACATGTGGGGTAATGAAGCCGAACAGTCATGTGGAGATGATCATTAATATTTAAATCAGGTTTAGTTGGTGATGGGATATATTGATTCGTTGCCCATTGTCACTAAATCACGACTCGTCTCAAGTCGCCTATATGGTTGAACACTTTCTGACTTTCTCATCTATACTCTTCATTTCAGGAACACATGGCGCGGATTCAGGTTATCACTAAGGTTGGCTATGCGTTGACCCTGGGCTCGCTAATCGTCGCCGTGATTCTCATGGTGTTATGTAGGTCAGTATTATCACTAAGGTTGGCTATGCGTTGACCCTGGGCTCGCTAATCGTCGCCGTGATTCTCATGGTGTTATGTAGGTCAGTATTAATAATTATCACTAAGGTTGGCTATGCGTTGACTCTGGGCTCGCTAATCGTCGCCGTGATTCTCATGGTGGTCTGCAGGTCAGTATTATAAGTAATGGTTAGAGCACGAGAATTGTTCTTTACCAGAATCAATCGAGTTGGAGACGAGATTTATTCTGGTGAAGAACAATTCGCGTGCTCTGACCGACTGGAAATGTGCCGTGCGCTGGCCGCGATTGGACACAATAGCCGGTTAGCCATGCCCAAAAACGCGATTAACATGAACTGAATGTGAATAGATATGTCCGAAACAACACGGACTGTTCCCACTTTGAAGCGCCCGTGCGATTTGTTTGTTATGAGTTGCGGGTGCCTAACAATGGGATAATCATTGAACTATTCCTTCGCCAGCCTTGGGAATTGGTGTACTTTACCAAAAATCAGGGAACGATTGCAACAATGGGATTGTGGTCTAACTAAGTTTAGAGCACAATCCCATTGTTGCAATCGTTCTCTGATTTTTGGTAAAGCACACCAATTCCCAAATCTGGCGAAGAACTAGTTCAATGATTATCCCATTGTTATGCACACGAGCTCATAAGAGACAAATCGCACGGGCGCTTCAAAGTGGGACCAGTCCGTGTTGTTTCGGACATATCTATTCACATTCAACGCCGATCAGTTCATGTTAATCTCGTTTTTGGGCGTGGCTGACCGGCTATTGTGTCCAATCGCGGCCAAATCACGACACATTTCCAGATTAATGCATTATGTGGGATCAATTGTGCTCTAAGTCGGTCAGAGCACGCGATTAGTTCTTTACCAGAATAAATCTCGTTTTCGCGATTGATTCTGGTAAAGAACAATTCTTGTGCTCTAACCATTACTAAATAAGTTTTATCGCTATGTATAGTATCGACCATACACAGATATACCACTGCACGGTTTTAGAGTTAACTTTGTAGGAATGGTTTGAGACACCTGCCTGTATTCAAGTTGTGGTTGCCAATTGGTGACTCTCAATCATGGTTTACGTTAGATGTTCACAGAAGCCGAACCATATCATCTAGTGATTTAAAAGTGAGATATAGTTATACATCCACCGTATTGAGTGTTTTGCTTATCGCACACTCTTTGCGCACTGTACCTCATAAATTTGTCAAGTTTTTTGACGTCGAGCGTAATCGAATTGTATTGTTCAAGGACAAGACCAATGTTTTTTATTGAACGTTTTGAAATCTTCTGTATTTTGCAAAATAATCCAATGCATGGATGTGCAATAAATAAGCTTATATATTTACAAACTAAGTGTTGTCATCACTAAATCCAGCATTCTGATTGGTCGGCGCCCACGTGGCTAGTTGCAGTTATTTCTCGGTGAATGCGTAACGCCTCATAACACCAAGCTAATAACACCATCGATACGTCATTAGGTTTGGAAAGACGAACGCGTAATGTTTTGGGCGCATTTGGACTCGCGCAGGATTGACTTAATACATCATCGGGTTTCAACATGAAGAGAAATTGTTCCTATTAACTTTTGCCAAGGGTGCTATTGGGTATTTTGGGCTGATCTTGTCACGATACACTTTTCGATTTAAATATATTTACAAAAGTGGCTTTTACGCTAAATGTATATAAATATAAGGATTAACTGTCATGTGGACTATTTTTATGGAGATGTAACGGTGAGGTAAGTGGACATAACTTGTATGTAAAACCCTTCGGGTTTTACACAAGTTATGCCCACTTACCTCACCGTTACATCTCCATAAAAACAGTCCACATGACAGTTAATCCTTATATAACCACAAGCAATACTCTCCTGCAGCCACATGTGGCCTATTCTAACAAGTGCTTGACGATTGCCTTCTAATTATTGTGTATATGTGCTGAACTGTCTACCTTAGATCGTGGCTTATGCATGCAATGAAGCATTCACACTCAAGCCTTTGAAATATGTGAGATGCACTCAAGTGGAAGAGTTTTTCCAGTTGGTCATCTAAATATTACATAATTTTACTACATGTATGAAGACAATTTCCTGACAAATCATCTGAACGTTCGCGATTGAATTGCGAAAGACACGTAATCGGGGTTCACGATTATATAGCGATTGGTATTCAATCTGAGTAACAGGTGTCACGCGATGTTAGGTTTGTATATCGAAATTAGTATCCTGAGTTAATCTGAAGGGTGATAACTCAAAATATAGAACGTACTTTCGACTACCTTACTCGTATTTAAATTCGCGCAGTACTATTTTTCGCTCAGTTTTGAATTCGCGCACTTTAAATTCACACACCTATCTGCGCGAATTCAAAACTGACAGATATTGTTTTTGGTAAATATCGTGGATCTGATGACAGTTTCAGTTCTTATTCGTTTCTGAAGATACATGTTTATATTAAACACGACCACGGCGGATTTACATCATGTAGACCACAACTGCAACGTTGCGATGATGGGTGTTCATATATGATCCAAATAATTATTCTGATATTGAAATATTTATGGACTGCATGGACATCAATGAATTGAACTCGGAAACAGAAAAACACCACCGATAAGGCAACTGAATTCAGAAAATCAATACTTGGCTGCGGATTGTGATGACATAACTAACCCAGACTGAATATGGTCACGGTGTCACTCCAGAGTGGTGAATAAGTGGACGTGCTTTCATGTACATGCGATATAGTATAGGGGTATTTCTTACAAGCATTTCAACATCGTCGATGTTACCATGATTTGTACGTCGCTTGGCATTGAGTAATGGTTTCGAATTTGTAATATTGGTTGACCGATGTCGATATACATGTAGGTCTATACGCATAATTGCCTATTCAGTGTCCAAGCTTTCGTATAATGTGTGCAACTCATCAACATAACCCGCGGTCTTATTTCGCTGTGGTTAATTATTTTAAACTTAGAAGTCGTATTATTTTTCGCTCAGTTTTAAATTCGCACACCGAAGGGTGCGCGAAAAATAGTACTGCGCGAATTTAAATACGAGTAAGGTAAATTATTGAGATTTGTCAGCACTGATCAACTTTGGTAGTACAAGTTGTTTGATATATATTAGAGACCTTTCGCAAATTAACGATCACGGTTACGGATAAGGACAATATACTGCCGGTATAACTCGATCTTTACGAACGGTTCTTATGTGAGACGAAATATACCACTCAGTTTAACCCTTTACCCAACAGAGCGGCCCTGTGCCAATGCATTCTCTTATATATGCGAGTCGACCATAGGTCGCCTCGCATATATAAGAGAATGCATTGGCTTAACACATATTAATTGTTAACAAATGTAAGAAAAAATAAGATATTTTTTTTAGGCCAATGCATTCTCTTATATATGCGAGGCGACCTATGGTCGACTCGCATATATAAGAGAATGCATTGGCACAGGGCATAACTGTAACTATCACAATGTGGTCAATGAGCCGGTTCCAATGATATCCATATTTGTATGGTGTTATTGAGACAGACCGAAGATATTTTAGGCTGTTGAAGCTTTATTTGGGCGTTTTTGGCCGGTTTGTTGGGTAAAGGGTTAATTGTGTGCAGACGTGTCAAGGGTGTGCCACTGGCGCTCTAACTTTATCTATGTAGTGTATACGACGCGGATAAGAACATGGGATCTGAAAGAGACGCACATTACATTTCCATCAAATATATGAGTATATAACTGAATATAGTGGGGCATATACCGTCTCACCAGTTAACCATCGCATGTAATTTTTGTGATAGTGTCCACCTTACTGTGACAATATATCCTAAACCTAATCGTAATAGTGATTTTGCCAAAGGTCTCTAATCATTGGCGTATAGGTGCAAATGCATCACATTTGCACTGCTGCATTGTACTCATGACATATACACCGACAAATTAATGGAGACCAAATACATCACATTTCAGGCGACTGAAATGTAAAAGCAACACGCTACACATCAACCTCTTCCTGGCGTTCATGCTGCGGTCATTCATGAGTTTGCTCAAAGACAGCATCATCGTCCACGGCCTCGGTCTGGATAAGGATGTCCGATACGACCCGGGCGGTCACGTGGTCTTCATCGAGGAGGGCAGCGTATGTATCATAGATTACACCTAATACGCACACGATTAGATAGCGAAATATACTTAATCGTGATTAACGATTAGACAGCGATTGATATCCAATCGAAGTAACACGTGCCACGCGATGTTAGTGTTATATATTTCGAAATGAATGTCCTGATTTCAGTCGGAATGGTGATAACTCTATTTAGTCCGGGAGCTAATATGGGTACCCTTGCACCCCCCGCCCCATGGGACTTAACTTCACCCAACTCATTTTGTTCCTTATTATGTCCTTCAACTTTTAAGCAATGTTAACAAGAACAAAAAGTGGCCGTGTAGACTCCAGACAAGATGGCGTCCATCATGGCCGCCGTTTTTCAGACCAGACCCTAAGTCAGTTTTATGCAAATTATAGCGGAAAAATCTGGTAAAATGTATACAAATGTATATATTTTCGTGAAGCTAAGAAATAATGACACTTTGTTCGGGCCAAAATTTAAACTCACCATCCAAGATGGCCACCAAAATGGCCGCCGAAAGTTGAAAATATGACGTTTCATTCACAAATATCTACTAGATCAGTTCATGCTGTTTGTAACTGGTTGAGTAATCTGACTTTATTTTGTGTTTTGTATATTAACTGATCATTGGATCAATTAAATATGCAATTATTGGGGTCGTAGCCACTTCCGATCCCTCATAAATTCGATTTTACAGAACGCGGTATAAAATTTCACCAAAAAATCACAATTGGGATTCTAGTCATATTTCAACAAGAAATGAACAGAACTTTGTAATGTAAGTGAGCCATATAATTAACTATGACTATTCCAACTCACTGGAACCAAAATTCTTACTTTGGCTCAAAATGACCGCTAAAATATGGAAAATGGTAAATATTACCACAGCGGGTCCTGCAGTCGCTTACAAGTTGTGGTTGATGTATAAAATTGGCTACTCTGTATTCTATACAGAATATCACTTTCAAAAGAAAAGATAAAAATGTCACGCATTTGTATAATACTATAATAATGTATGCCTCTGCGGTAGTATCATTTATTGCACACTCATTTGTTGTTCATTGTTACCAAATACAGAAGATTTCAAAACTTTCAATAAAAAAGCTGTCTTGTTCTTGAACGATATAAATGTATTACGTTGAAAACGTCATGAACGACTCCAACTTTTACAGATTTTTTTGTCTTCATTAACCCTTTACCCAACAGAAGGGCCCTGTGCAAATGCATTCTCTTATATATGCGAGTCGACCATAGGTCGCCTCGCATATATAAGAGAATGCATTGGCTTAACACATTAAAAATTATAAAATTGTTAAAGAATGTAAGAAAAAATGGTAAAAAGTGTTAAAAAAAGATTGTTTTAGGCCAATGCATTCTCTTATATATGCGAGGCGACCTATGGTCGACTCGCATATATAAGAGAATGCATTGGCACAGGGCTAACTGTAACTATCACAATGTGGTCAAGGAGCCGGTTCCAATGATATCCATATTTGTATGGTTCTATTGAGACAGACCGGAGATATTTTAGGCTGTTGAAGCTTTATTTGGCCGGTTTTGGCCGGTTTGTTGGGTAAAGGGCTAAATGGATGCCATAGTTTACACAAGTCACAAGTTTGTTCCATTAAAAACAGCAATATCCACGTACATTTCAGTATGCTGCATGCTACAAGTTCAGAGTGTGCATTGTGCAATAAACATAGAACAACATAGTTGTGTGAACATGATAACGTTATTGCACTCGTCTGTTGTGCCTCGAGGGAAATCTCGAACCTCTGGTTCTCGTTTTACCATCGCGTCACATGAAGCTCGTTCAATAACGTTAACCAGTTCACATCCATGAGTCGTTATATCTATATACCGATCACGTCTCTGTTTATCAGCATTGGGAGTGTAAACTCCTATTCACAGTGTTCCACTACTCCTTGGGCGCCAGCTACATGTGGATATTCATGGAGGGACTATACCTACACATGCTCATCTACAGAACGCTGTACACGGAGCGGAAGGGGGTGAAATTCTACATCGGACTAGGTTGGGGTGAGTGCATTAATAATATCCTTCCGTGATTGGAGTTTCCCGAAATTGTATGAAAGCACTGTGCCAATGCATTCTATTATATATGCTAGTATCATATATAGCACCCTATTCGTAATTCTTGTCAGTAGTTTTTCATTGTGCGAAATATGTCAAGTATATGATGGCTACTAATGGACACCACGTCACCATTCCAATTGTCAGTTACTCTGTATAACCAGAGTATAAAGCACGTGTCCGCCTTTTTGTGTGTGATATCGTGTCGTCACTAACGCGTTTGGGTGGCATATATATAGAAAACCCCCAACTCGTTATGTTGGGATATAACATTCTGTGAAATGAGTTTGATAAATTTGATTCACAACGAGTTGTAAGAAACCGCAAAAATGTATATATCTACAGCCTTGGCTGAGACGCTTCACAATCGTATACGACAGTATTGCGCGCTCGGGCTGGCGACGGAATACATAGTCCACCATTTACCGCTTTGTTTTTCGTATCTATTTTCGTTAGTGAACGATGTTGGACCAGATTTTAACTTTAATGAACATAGCAATCATTTTGCATTGTCTGGTGTTCGTGTCATGCGCGGCTTTTCAAAATAGTATTAATCCGCTTGAATCAATGTAATGACGCGGCGCGCGGTAATGTTGTTGTCGCGATGCCAAGACGCCTATTCATCACTAGTGACAGATACGGAAATATGTAACGGCTTTTAAAATATATAATAGGGGTGGTTTCTATCATGTGATATATACATATATAAGGTACTGTTTACAAACGCTGCTCTCTTCCTCGGTTAACAACCGCAGTTAGGTCGTATTGGCGGTTTGTTTTGATTATTTTCACACATCAAGTGAGACGATATAACAACATGTTAACTGCAGGGTAAATGCTCTGCTCTGCTCGCTCGGTGTGTAAGTAAAATGCAGCTCAAGTGGGAAGCAACGAGGGAGCATGTGTCAAAACCATAGGACTAAGACCAATCGTCTCGCCGCTCTCTGTGTGACAATCAAAACGCCGACATTACCCACATATTGTCCCTCGCCGGAGCATTTTGTGACGTGTGTGAACAGTGCCTAACACAGCAATCATTTTAACGCCACATCGTCGTATTGCTAACCACCACAGAATATACGAAAATACCACCAAATGACAACATGTACTGCGAGCAACAACCTTCAACCTATCTGAACGAGGGAGTAAATTGTAATTGTTCTTGACCATAACAGGAAGGGGTACAGGAAGTTCGACTCCGTATTTTCATTACGCAGCCAATAGCTATTAGGCGACAATAATGACGATATTATCGTGCGCTTGTTCGTATTGCATCTCGGGGCGACTTGCCTTTTTTGATTTCCCGTTTAATTGTCGTCACGACGATTGTCGAGTCACGGCCCCACAAAGATGAACAACACAGATTGAGTCTGATAGTTCATCCATATTTTGAATCATGACGAATATAAAAGCGGGCGATATTGGATTCCCCCGCATTGTATTGGTCGTATGCTTATAATCAGCCATTCTCGTCTGAGAGTGGAAAACCGTGCGGAATGTTCACCGGTCATCGTCGTCGAGGGGGGGGGGGGGGGGTCCCTGGAATTCAGTTCTTGCACTATGGTCGCCGCGAAAATATTAAAGACATGTTCTGTACTTATTTCATTGAATTAAGCCGATATGAAGTGAAAAAAACTATGAAATGCAACCATAATTGTTGAATGCAGGATGTGCTTGATCTGGTATATATGCATAATATGCCACATTCCGAAAGTTATTTTTTTTATAAGAGTGAATCACACACAGATATCATCTTTGTATCATCTTTGTATCATCTTTGTATCATCTTTGTATCATCTTTGTATCATCTTTGTATCATCTTTGTATCATCTTTGTATCATCTTTGTATCATCTTTGTATCATCTTTGTATCATCTTTGTATCATCTTTGTATCATCTTTGTATCATCTTTGTATCATCTTTGTATCATCTTTGTATCATCTTTGTATCATCTTTACAGGTCTGCCATTTATGTTTGTCGTCCCGTGGGCCATTGTCAGAGCAACGCTCAACGATGTGTTGTAAGTATCGAAGAATAAGTTATATACAGTTATAAATTATATTAGTTCCGAAATTCGTGAACTTCTTTCTCCACCTTCCTCTCTCGCGCTCTTTTCTCCAGCTCTATATTTTCCTTGTTCTGCATGTATCTCCTTCACCCCTGTTATATGTCTCTTGTTATTCAGATCCAGTTGTGTGTGTGAGAGGGTGTGTGTGTGAGGGTGTGTGTGTGTGTGAGATATATGATACTCACGGGTCCACGCCTGGTCAAGTGGTCATGCTAACGTGCTATGATGCTGGTAGCGACAACTGATGGCGTTACGAAGAAGTACAGTTATTTTTTCTAAAGTTGTCATTTGCGCGATGTGGCTAAACCGAACGATTTGAGAAAAAGCCCGTGTTTGTATGAAACATTCAAGAATATATATATTTGTGAAAATATTAATAATGGCTGCTCTGTTGTTTGTAAAACAACGCGAATAGCCATTTTGAGTAGAGTTGATTTGTGACAACTAATACAACCAGTATTTTAATATTTTGCAAAAATATGTATATATGTCTATGAATGTTCGATACACATAACTGTTTTTCTTTGATATGTTCAGATTGTCCGAACACCGCGAAGATGACAAATGCCAAATTTAGAAGAAAAAAAATAACGCTACTTTTTCTAAGTAGCATCAGTTTGCCCTAATATTATAAATATCAATTCAGCAGCATCATAGCACATTAGCAGGACCACTTGAACAGTGGTGGCATCATTCTGTGTATACAAACACCGATTTATTCATTCCTATCTTTATAGCAAAGGTGACTTATTATTTTATTTTATTTCATTGAATATCATTCAATTTCCCATTTTATTTGAGCAGGAGAGAAGATTCGGCCAATGAGAAGTGCCCTTCTACATGTGATGACAACTATCAAATTATGAATATATAATCCGAGCGTCCGTCTTCAGGGCGAGGAACCTACGTCACAAATCAACTCTCTAACCCAAAGCGGTTTTGATATTAAATTTTAAATTTGTTTAAAACATATACACACGTTTCTCTGACGAGATAATCTAGTACACGTGCTGTAGCAATTCACATTCAGAAATCACTACTCAATAAAAACTCGTATTGATAACTGAAATTTACAAGGACAATAGGTTTCGATTGTGCCCCGATTTTGAATATCAAACAAAACCCCAACCATTTAATATATGTTCGAAAAATGCACATAATCCTATGGAATACTATTAGGGCCACTTCCTAATGGCGCTTTCGGCGCGCGCCGAAAGCTACAAAAAGTGCGCCATTAGTAACGCGCCGAAAGCGACAAAATGTGCGCCGTTACGGCGCTTGTCGCTTTCGGCGCCTTCGGCGCTCGAGCCGAAAGCGACAAAATGTGCGATATTAGGCTCACATTTTGTCGCTTGTGGCGCGCGCCGAATCATGCGCTAATGGCGCACTTTTTGTCGCTTTCGGCGCGCCGAAACATGCGCTAATATCGCACATTTTGTCGCTTTCGGCACGCGCGGCGAAAGCGACACAAAGTGCGCCATAACGGCGCACATTTTGTCGCTTTCGGCGCGTTACTAATGGCGCACCTTTTGTCGCTTTCGGCGCGCGCCGAAAGCGCCATTAGGAAGTGGCCCTAATAGTATTCCATATAATCATTTTCACTCGTAAGGTCAATAACCCATGCAACAGATATCGAGCTGATTCATGGACACGTTCCTAGCACTCAGCCTCCTTTATGCTAAGGCATAACGCTCCGCCTCCTAACCAAGCTGCAAAACAGAATTCAGTCCCTTCGCTATTTCTGTTATTGAAATGTTTTGTCAGTTACAATTCATTCTGGCTTGATCTGGACAATTTTCAAATGACTATTGAGAGAGAAAGTCTCAAATACATAAATGTGACAATCCTTCGCATTACGTGTAGGTACGGACAACGGTAAGTCCTGTGTAGGGGACTTCACTCTGCATGGAGCTTACCTTCTAACATGATGGCACTTACTGGACTCTGATGGCGGAAGCGTTACGTCGTGGAGTTGCAGGGAACAGATAGTGGAGCGTCTGAGCAGGGATGTGGCTAGAGGGTCTCCGCTGGGGGGGGGGGGGGGGTATCCACCTTGGGAATTTCCAACTGCACCCCCCCCCCTTGAGTCGGAATCACACCAACATTTTTGCATAATTCCATTTGCACCCCCCCCCCTTGAATCGGAATCGCACCAACACAACTTTTTGCATAATTCCATTTGCACCCCCCCCTTGTACCTCATGCTCAGGCCTCTATATATTCATAAGCCATGCTTCTATTTTCCCAGTATGAGAACATTAAGATATTTTAACCTGAAAATTGCCCCCCCCCCCCAAAAAAAATTCCAGACAAATGCACAAAGCTAAGGACAACAGACCAGGAAACACCGGGCCGACCATGGTTGTTCGGCCCGGTGTGAGAAAATTTTGAAAACTATACAAGAAAATCTCAAATCCTAGCATCTAGACTGGCCTCAACTGAAGCTTTCCTAGTGTTGGAAATTTCAAACCTCATGCTCCCCCTCAGGTTGGAAAATTCTTCAACTGATGACCATTTATGTCTGTCTACAAGTTTGACCAAATGTAGTAAAATATTGTTTTGCTAAACTAATTAGCAGTTTTGTATTGGCCATGTGGATGGGGCAATGACATATTTTAACCTGAAAATTGCCCCCAAAAAAACAACTAGTGATCTAATTCCAGACAAATGCACAATTTTACCGACAACAGACCAGGAAACACCGGGCCGACCATGGTTCGGCATGGTGTGCGAAAATTTTGAAATCTGAACAAGAAAATCGCAAAATCCTAACATCTAGACTAGCCTCAAACCTTCCTACTGTTGGAAATTTCAAACCCTATACCCCCACGTAGGTTGGAAAATGTCCAACTGATGACAATTCCAATGACAATGTATGACAATATTGTTTTCTTAAATTAACTAGAAGTTTTTGACTGGCCACGGGGGAGGGACCAGGACACAAGCTTTCCAAGTGTTGGAAATTTCCAACCTGTCACCTCCTTAAGGTTGGAAAATTTCCAACTGATGACCATTTCTGTCAAAATTTTTGACAAAAAACAGGAACATATGCAAATATAGGTCGAAAAACAATAAATTCCCCCCAATAAATTGTTTTTACCTGAAATTAGGAATTTCCAACTATTGAAAATATAGCTCTCTGCTGGGGGGGGGGGTGAGACACCCCACACCCCCTCTAGCCACATCCCTGCGTCTGAGTCCACTGCACGGTTCTAGATAGCAGATATACAAACTGCTGAGCCGCAGGTTTAGATATTAAATTAGTGACATAGGATCTGGGCCCGGGTCATTGTACCTCAGTCCGATTATACGGTTTCGCTACATTCATCGCGCTTAGTCCTGACGTTTCCAGTAGATTTGTCTCTAAATCATACATATGACTCACGTGTTGATATAGTCCCATCTATAAAATGTCCCATCTATAAAAAATAGTCCACATTGCGGTGTAATGGGACATATGTCTATATTACCCAAACATACATGTACAATTGTACATCGTTACACATGTGCATTTGCTCCGCAACTCTTGAAATATTGTGTCAGTCATTTGCAGAACCAGGTCCCCAGAGGGTGAATTTAGTGATGCTACCCCGCAATGCAGTGGGCTAGAATCAGTAAAGTCACCCTCTGGGGACCTCATTATATTTACATCTTATGGGGAAGTATTAACAGTCTTTTGGTTAATTTCCCCCTTCTGTACTATTTATATATCCCCCAATTTGCAGAATATAAAATGCATAATCGAGTTGACTAATGGGTGAACATCACCAACTTCAATTTGGGAGCTTCAATCTGATCCTAGGTCTCCTATAGTAATTGAGGCCTAAATTCACCTTCTGGAGGCCTCATTATGCAAATGACAGACATACTATTTCAAGGATTGTTTGCGCGCATTATGTATTGTTGACATGTATAATGCAGATATATACTCACATGCTACCCTATCCTAATGCTTTGCTTATTTCGTTTCAGTTGTTGGAATATTCATCCGGTTTCTGAATTTTACTGGATCATGAAGGGTCCAATCGTCACATCTATTGCGGTGAGTTTATCCGCAATTAAAGGTCCACTTAATTTTCGAAACTCCAGATAATTTTATATAAAAAATATGCCATATTCTATTCTATACCATTTAAAAAGAGGAAGCTCCAAAACATTATATTATCAACATAATCGGTGTTATAAACAGTGAACATGTTGTTATTGTTCAGATACCGACTTGGAGTTCTATGCTGAAGTTAATCATTATTTTCAATGAAGGGGAATAACTCTATATCTTAAGATACAAAGTTATTCCCCTTCTATTGAAATACATTTTTAGTTTGAATTATGTTGCATTCTGGGAGTTATAACGGGGGTAATTTTTCTATGATTTCAGCTATTTTCTATTTCTCTATTGACATCTTCTGAGACACAGACGTTTCAAATAGTGGTGAATTGTAGAATTTTAAGCATATCTTATGGTATATATTGTTATTAAAACCGTATATCAAGGCACTATAAAAAAATAAAAATCTGTGACTCGAAAATTAAACGGCCTTTAAAACGTTCGTGAGACATAACACAACATAACACAACACAACACAACATAACACAACATAACACAACATAACACAACATAACACAACATAACAACGCCCAAAGACTCCAGGTTTCTCTGCAAATGTGTGCTCAACGACCTTTCATTCTGGTCAACAGATGTGTTTATTACAAGGTGTATTTTCTTCTAGTTTAAAATATGGTCGCATCTAGGTCAAAATTTCTCAACTAAGAACAAACTCAATACATTGCGATAAGTAATCACAGACAGACAGGAAGTTTGAGATGTGTTGTTGTTTTCAGACCAACAGAAGAATATGTTCCAACTTCGGTCAATTTTTCACCTAAAATGATCATGAGCTGGACATTTTTTGTATCCATTAATATTACGAGGTGCCATGTTGAAATATTTCAACAGTTGAAAAGCGTGACGTAAAAGTTGGAAAATTTCAACCCAAGGCGGTTGCAAATGGAATTTCCCCGAGTCGGTAAAATATGTCTGCATCGTTTGGTTCATGTGCGGAGCTTGCCGTTGGATGTCTAGGTTTGAAACCACCAACGCCGAAGCCCACGTCCATGATACAAGAAATCACGCTCGTCTTCGACATCATTACAATGAACGCAACTTTTTTTTGCACACATTAGAGCACAATCCCATTGTTACAATCGTTCCCTTATTTTTCGTAAAGCACACCAATTCACAAGCTGGAGAAGGAATAGTTCAGTGATTATCCCATTGTTAGCCACACGCAACTCAAACAGACAAATCGCACGGGCGCTTCAAAGTGGGACCAGTCCGTGTTGTTTCGGACATATCTATTCTCATTCAACGGCGATCAGTGCATGTTAATGACGATCAAATCCAGTCGTAAGTCGGGATTTTTTTTTACCCTGTGCCAATACATTCTCTTATATATGCGAGGCGACCATAGGTCGCCTCGCATATATAAGAGAATGCATTGGCCTAACAATTTTTTATCTTTTTTTTTAAATAAATGTTTCTTACAATTTTTAGGACATAAAATAAAAAAACATCCATTACCCTTCAGGGAGCCCCACACATATATAGAAGCATATAGAAGAGTGTCGTTTGCTCATGTTTGTCTGGGGCTCTGTATGGGTGAAGTTATAAAATTGTTAAAGAAAACAAGAAAAAATTATTAAAATTGTAAAAAATTGTTAGGCCAATGCATTCTCTTATATATGCGAGGCGACCTATGGTCGACTCGCATATATAAGAGAATGCATTGGCACAGGGTAAAACAAATCCCGACTTACGTCTGGATTTTATATGGCGGGTCACATATAGCGAAATATACTTAATGGGATCTTTAAAAGCACTTCTTCAAACATCTCCGTCATATCAATCGCTATCTAATCGTGAACGTCGATTACGTATCTTTCGCTGTCAAATCATGTGCTGCACAGAAAGTGATGACGAATTGATCTTGGTCCACATATGTGACCCCGTCATATCAAATCAAGTCGAAAGTCGGATTTTTTTTACCCTGTGCCAATGCATTCTCTTATATATGCGAGTCGACCATAGGTCGCCTCGCATATTTTATGTCCTAAAAATTGTCCAGAAACATTTATTTTAAAAAAAAATGATAAAAAATTGTTAGGCCAATGCATTCTCTTATATATGCGAGGCGACCTATGGTCGACTCGCATATATAAGAGAATGCATTGGCACAGGGTAAAAAAAATCCCGACCTACGACTGGATTTGATATGGCGGGTCACATATTTCCAGAAACTTGATGGGCGATATCACACATGGTTAAATGATACTACCATCCTTATATCATGTATGTTGCGCACAATGATGCTTTTAATAAACAGTATACGGTTAGCTCCCTTCAATTGCCATTTAAGATGTCCTAATCGGAATTATTCAGCACATATCTGTATGAAGCATTTAGCCCTTCCATGACTGGAGTTTCCTGAAATTTTGCGAAAACCCTGTGCCAATGCATTGTTTTATATATGCGAGTCTCCCATTAAGACCATCGCATATATAAGAAAATACATTGGCCTAACAATATTTATCTTCACCTTGTAAGCCAGTGCATTCTCTTATATATGCGAGGCTCTCTGTGGGTGACTCGCATATATAATATAATGCACTGAGACAGGGTTTGTAATGCTGCACCAGCGCAACCCCCGTTATATTTAATGATATTGTAATAACGGCTGCATTGATTGTTGCATACCAACCATAATCACGATAGGTTTTTTTTCCTTTTGCAACAACCACTGCAGTTTGTATAGTAAAGTATGTTAGCACATACATGGTCATGAATGTTTCATACAGACAATCGCTCGTCCCGAATCACTCCGATTTGACATAGACGGTATCATGACAATGTGAGAACAACAACGGGACGCCTCACCCGAGCAACTTAACCCTTTCATGACGGGAGCTACGCTGGTGCAGCATTAACGATCATGTGCCAGTGCATTCTCTTATATATGCGAGTCTTCCATAGAGAGCTCCGCATAAATGCGAGAATACACTGGCTTACACGTGAAGGTAAACATTGTACGGCCAATGAATTCGCTTTTATATGCGAGGCTCATATGGGATTCTCGCATATATAAGAGATTGCATTGCCACAGGGTATTCCCAACATTTTAGGAAGCTCCAGTCATGGAAGGGTTACGGCATCGCTTTTCCCCACCAGCATGATAGATTCATAAAACATGACCCACCAACATCACAACACATTAGCAGGACCACTTAACTAAGGGTGGATATTCGATTGTTAAAGTTGTCATCATTGTGGTTGTTAACATCATTGTTTCAGGTCAATTTCTTGTTCTTCCTCGACATAATCCGGGTGCTATGCTTAAGGGTCAAGGCTAGCGAACACAGAACGCGCAGGAAATTCAGGTATATATATGTTGAATCCGTTCTCTTATATATGATGCATATAACAATCCGAATTTAGTATGTTCTAATGGACCGAAAATTTTGAATTCCCAGATAATTTATAGTATCTATTAGAACGCTTTAATTGCCAGACGCACGTTTTGCCAACAGTTCCTGATATTTCAAAATGAATTTTCTCAAAATCCGGCTGGAAATGTCTGTTTCAAGAGATTATTGTGACACAATATCAAGGAACCAAAAACCCTTCGGAAATTATATCCCGTTTTAATATACTTTTATAGCATCAAAATTATTTACACCACTTGTTAGATTGCC
Organism: Siphonodentalium dalli; assembly: GCA_032622095.1. NCBI lineage: Eukaryota > Metazoa > Mollusca > Scaphopoda > Gadilida > Siphonodentaliidae > Siphonodentalium > Siphonodentalium dalli. The sequence continues at coordinate 151,752,860 of CP136068.1, read as the reverse complement.
TGCCGGTCTACCCAACTCGCCAAGGCTCGTGGGGTAGACCATGCCATGAATCTCTACGCTGTCTAACGCCCGTAGAGGTCATATTCCACCGGTACAAAACCTTGGAACTTTTTGAAGTTTTGACAGGGAACCTTATAAAGTCGAAAAAATAACGCAGGGAATATATTTCTATGTTATTATCTGTTCCTTAACAATGTACTTCACTGAAGGTGAAGCTTCCAACTCGAAATTGCATGCTTGTCTGTGACTTTTCTGAATCGATATTGCAATAAACATTGAATATTTGAACCGAGGAGAAATTCCATAATTGTAAGCGACGCAAAGCGAAATCGCTTAAATCGTGAAATTTCGAGTTGTGACCTTCACCTGCAGTGAAATACATTATAAAGGAACAGATAATAACTAAGAAATATATTCCCCGCGTTATATTTTTAACTTCATAGGGTTCCCTGTCAAAACTTCAAAAAGTTCCAAGAATTTGTACTGTTGGATTATGATATCTATAGCCAGAGTAGAGTTTCATGGCATAATTTATACTCGCGGGATAGACCGACAGTCTCACCATTCTATATATATTCTGCGTCTGCTTGACATGAACCTAATCCTCTCGAATGACACATTTATCTCTGTCAACTTCGTGGTGCATCAATTCCAAACATACATTCTTATTTTCAGGAAAATCGCCAAGTTCACGTTGGTGTTGATTCCGTTGTTTGGTGTTTTGTATATAATAACTATACTGCTGGGGATTGGGTTGGATGGACCGCCGTCCCAACATATAATACATCTCTACCTCGAGATGTTCTACAATTCCTTCCAGGTAAAAATGTGTACGCCATGTCATCAAACGCATTACCCTGCTACCAAGTGACCCTGCTTATTAACTATGATGTTAGTGGGTCCTGCTGATTTATATACATTTATGATGTTGGTGTGACAGCACGTTGCTGTTAATAAAACGTACCGTTTTTAAAGCCACATACCGATTTGCGCTTCAAAATACACCTAATATTATTTGATTTTGAATGGTCCGCGGATTCGAAATACGTCGATATATGCATCAAATTCCTTTCTACAAACATTATATATTTTCGAGAAAAACTAAATGAAGTCATAAAACTTACGACTTCAGTCACACTGTTCGGTCTTGAGCACTTGCTCCGCCATTTGTATTAACTTTAATTCTCTGGAATCGGAATAATGCGTGACTATCATCATCCTTAGGCCATTTTCCAACCTGGGGGTAACAGGTAGGACATTCCAACAGTCGGACAGCTCGATGTTCCAGTTGGAAAGTTCGAACCAAACCAAATAGGGTGCAAATGAACTTTCTCGAGTTTAGTCTCGTTCGAGGTTTGGGGTGAATACCCATCAACAGAGACCCTCTAGTCGCGTCCATGAGCACATACCGTATAATGATCACTCGTCACATAACGGTTCATGATCAAGCTGCAAGATAGAGTTCAGTCCCCTAGCCACGCTGGTCTTTACGCTGCCATCATATATATAGAGTTCAGTCCCCTAGCCACGCTGGTCTTTACGCTGCCATCATATATATTGAGTTCAGTCCCCTAGCCACGCTGGTCTTTATGCTGCCATCATATATATAGAGTTCAGTGCCCTCGCCACGCTGGTCTGAACGCTGCCATCATTTATATTATATTTTCGTAATTAAATCTAACATTTTTAAAAGCGTTTTGTCAGTTACAATTTAGAATATCTGGCTTGCTCTAGCCAATTTTCAAATGAATATGGACAATTCGGTTTCTCAGAATAATGCAGAATGAATTGTAACCTAAAAAATTCTAAAATAATAAAATTGATGATTTCCTCACATTCAGCGTAGCAGGGGACTGAACTCTGCATAATACTGCCTTGCAATTTGCATCAGCATAACTCACCAACACCATAGCAAATTAACCAGGGATGAACTACCCCTAATGCGTAACCGGTACGGTTAAAAAACGGTTCAAGGGTATGTCTGTGCTTAAAAACCATTATCGATGGAGGGACTATATTTAATTGTCCTGTTTCAAATACACCCCCTGGTCAAGTGGTCCTGCTATGTGCTATGATGCGATTGGGTCCTGCTGAATTGCTCTAATTGTTATACTCGATACATAATCATAATTCTACTCGAATAATTTTCTTCATACCAGTGTTCACACTATCGCATTCTCGTTCCTAAACATGCCCCTCATTATGATTTCTGACTATGACCCTATACCACTAGACATACATATAAACAGTACATATATGTAATACTGTTAATTTGAATATCCCAACACCTCACTCAACAAAAAGACTTTCCAGCGATAAATATATAGATAATTCCTATCTTGTTTACTTAACTATAGATGGCGGTATCTCTCGCCTGAATCCGTTGTAACAACAAAACAAAATATTTTGTTCTTAATATACCCATGGAACTGGAACTGGAACCGAAGTTGTGCATATGTTTTAGAAAATCTGAAATGTTCTAAACATTCCTACGGAGAGATAGTACTTCTTCGATCTTACAATTCGTCTGGATTGGCTCAGAACCACACCAATACTTGTTTGTGATATGCCCTAAAACTAGTTTCTAGATAGTTTTATATATGATTATACGTGTAGTCTGTACGTGTGCGTGGATATAAAAATGCAAGCTATCTGTGCAATTAATTATAGTGATACTTTGTTTTAGGGGGTAGCAGGAAGACAGCCCGATAGGGATAGGCTAACCCCCAACAATATATACAGCATTTACTTTTATTATATGTTACTGCCATTGTATTATTCATGTGTATATTGTAAATAAATTATCCTATCCTATGGTGCTGTTGGTGCACATTGATGCTGTTAGCAAAAAGTACTCTTATGTTTTTTATTTGTCTTTTTCGCGGTGTTCCAATAATCTGAACATATCCAGGAAAAGCCACTACGCGTATCAAACATTCAAAACTTATTTATTTATTGCGAAATATTTGTTATGCTGGTTGTATTAGTTGTTGAAATCAACTATAATCAAGATGGTTACTCAGGTAATTTTAGAAACACCAGCGTAGGCATTGTTATAATTTTCAAAACTATATATGTTCTTGAATGTTTCATACACGCACTGGTATGTTTTTTAAATCGCTCTGATTAGCCAAACACCGCGATAATGACAACTTTAGAAAACATAACTGTACATTTCCATACTGGCATAATAGCATATTAGCAGAACCACTTGACCAGGGGTGTATACTTGTATAAAATTCCATTTTCCTGTTTCAAATAGGGTAGATGCCTGTGTGTTCGCACTCAGGCGACGCAATATCCGAGACGAAATACGTGTATAGAATATAGAGTGGTGAATCATAAATGTCCATGGCTTCATCGAATAATAAAGTTATAATAGAGCTATGCAGTAAATATTCAATTAATTACCATGTAAGTGTTATGTTCCCGGCTACATTTAGACATTCCTCAAATTGTATTTCAATTTTATCCGATTAAAGATGTATTCAGGGTGCCAAACCACCAGCCACAACAACAACAACATAAAACAAAAATTATGTTTTGTTCTGTGGAAAACATTTTGGGAACAAATATGACATACAAAATAGATTTATAAGTACCAACGAATATTGTTTCATTATTGAAACATTAACAAAATAAAATATGGCGTCTCTTTAAAACATTAACGCGATACGAAATAAATGCATACACAATTGATTGATTGATTGGGGTTTAATGTCGCTTTCAGCCATATCACGACATTTCCATTTTTAGTGGTGGATGAAATCCGCACACTTACGGCCAATCTAACAGTGATTTCAATGGCTGATAAACTTGTCGACCATGCGCGGCAAAGTACCGGCCGTTGGCGGAAACGGCTTAGAGTTGTTCCCTTAGCCGATTGAGCTACCGTGGCCCCAGCATACAACATTCAATACCAAACAGTCTTTTGAGTATAACGTTCCAAACCTGTTATTTTAGACACTAGAATATAAATAAAAAATGAAAATAGTTTTTAAACATAACCAGCGTGGATCCCTGATTACATCATATTTCTTTTATTCCATCAGTGTCGCCTAGAGACACACACTCGCATGTTTGTCTAATTTGTTTTGCAGGCATTTCGTCTTAGAAAACGATATGGTGCCAGAATATGAAACGGCAACACGCATACATAATGCATCTGTACCACAGCTAACTACATGACATGTCAAACAACTATATAGTCACAGCTGTATTGATGATACCGAAATTTGCCTGTAAATCATGCAATTATATCGCAAGAATCAATAATACAGGTATTGGAAGGCAAATGTGAGAACCACCGTTACATGTGGATCTGAAGGAATAAGACTGTTCTCTGTATAAATTTTATTCATCTGTAACATCATGTAGTAAGCAGCATGTAATGGTAAATGATACATAATTGTGAATCAATCATAGATGTCATAGAACGGTCGAAGGCGTCGCTTATTAATTAGCGATTGCATGTTGGCACATGAAGATCCAGAACTAATTAAAGAGTAGATTAATGTCTGGTTTATATATACGCTAATGACATAGCAGTCATTAGTGTATCTCTGTGTCTGTACTGACCCATGTGTGAACTGGAATTATTACCTAATACCTTCCTTCCTTTGTGGCTAGTATTGCATAACTCATAGGTCGCGGCCTCTCCGGGTATGACCTTGGCAATTTCGTTGGGGTCACTATAGTTCGATTATATTCTGTCTCCCCCATAGGTAAGATGGATATGTTTCGTATGTACTATCACGTCCCTTTAATAAGAAGGGGTAGGGGTGATTACTCTACATAGACCTGCAGAACGTTTACTTCTCACGTCGTTAGCTTTGGTACAGATGAATGTTTTTCGCATATTGCGTGTCGTTCATATTTCAACCATACAGAGCCCCAGACAAACATGAGCAGACGACACTCTTCTATATGCTTCTATATATGTGTGGGGCTCCCTGCAGAGTAATGGATGTTTTTCGCATATTGCGTGCCGTTCATATGCTGGCACCCTAACGTTTTCTACGGCGCCATTCCTGCACAAATACCAGGCGAAGTTGCCAGCGTATGAACGTATATACCTTTACATTATAGTTAAGATTAACGTTTACTCTCTTTTCAGGGATTCCTGTTAGCCACACTCTTTTGTTTCTTCAATGAAGAAGTAAGTATATACATGTACACTCAAAATCGCGTTGGGTAAAAGTTTACTAAACACAATGGGTGCATATACATGTAGCACCACGCGAACGTTGGGTAAATTTTACCCAATGTTGGGCAATGTATTTACTCAACCCAGGTTACAGTTTACCCGATATTAATTTCACCCAAATGTTCCGGAAACTCTTAAACAGTTGGAAATACCATACCTGACTCAAAATTAGTTTTCAAACAAAAGATTTGTTGGAATTTATCTGATAGTTTGATCTTCCAACTAGAATAAATAACAATAAATATGTTCAGATGTCATTGCAGGTCCACAATGAGATCAGGAGGGTGTGGAAGAGACATCGGTATCGTCATGGCGACTCAATCATGACAAGGTCAATGAAATTGACCTCGTTCAGAAAACACTCATTGAAAACTCAGGCGCTGGGCGACGGAGTTGGCCCACGCTACCCGCATTCGTACAAATCAAACTCTGCTCGCGAGGACAAGCCAACGCCCAAAGGGACGCCGGTGATTAAGTTACAGACGCAGTGCTCAATGTCTGTCGATTCTGACAATGATAGATCATACAAAGTTACACCTTGTCCGAGTCATGACAACTCCGTTTCTCAGTATGTGTAATTCCGATTCTGTGAGCGAATGGTTGTGGCACATGTCGTGGATTATTACGAGGTTCTTTTTCGTATTCTACATAGACACTATGTCTCATATTCACCAGTCGAGTATATATTGATTGTCCAGGTGGTTTATACCGGGTGAGCCTGGCCACCGATGGTATATATGGCCACTGTGTGCGTTAAAGGGGTATTGTATACTAAATCAGGCCATTTATAGGACAATCTCCTATTATAATCAACAGAATGTTCGCAACAAATGAATGAATTTGAGCCATGGATTAGTGCAAAATAAACTTATGTGCTCTATGAACGATCCAAACAACATGGTAATTATAATGAAAATAGGTTTATGACTAGAGCCATAAACTTGTTTTCATTATAAATACAGTGTACCGTGTTGTTTGCATCGTTCATAGAGCACATGAGTGTATGCCGTGGCCCAAATTCATTCATTTGTTGCATATGTGACCCGCCATATCAAATCCAGTCGTAAGTCGGGATTTTTTTTACCCTGTGCCAATGCATTCTCTTATATATGCGAGTCGACCATAGGTCGCCTAGCATATATAAGAGAATGCATTGGCGTAACAATTTTTTACAATTTAATATTTTTTTCTTGTTTTCTTTAACAATTTTATAATTTCACCCATACAGAGCCCCAAACAAACATGAGCAGACAACACTCTTCTATATGCTTCTATATATGTTTGGGGCTCCCTGCAGGGTAATGGATGTTTTTTTATTTTATGTCCTAAAAATTGTCATTAACATTTATTTTTAAAAAATGAAAAAAAATTGTTAGGCCAATGCATTCTCTTATATATGCGAGGCGACCTATGATCGACTCGCATATATAAGAGAATGCATTGGCACAGGGTAAAAAAAATCCCGACTTACGACTGGATTTGATATGGCGGGTCACATATATTCTGTTGAGTATAATAGGAGATGGTCTCATAAATGGCCGGATTTAGTGTAGAGTCGCCCCTTAAGAGAGAATTGATAAGCTTGTCCCGTATAGGCAATATGATAATACTGGCGATCGCTGTCACAGTCAGCGGAGACTACAGATACAATTACTCGAGTGCAATTATGGTTTACCCCGAACGAATTGCAAAATAATTGTTATGTGCGGGAATATATACATAAACCCATTATAAACAACATACTAAAACTAACAAGAATCAATAAAAGGGAACTTGGTGGACTTTGTGACATAAATTTGGAAAAAATGGGAAGATCATCAATTAATGGATTTTCGGGGATGTATACCAGATTCTTTAAACGTGGGTTTATCTGATTTCAGAGTCGAAATTTCTCCGAATAAGCCAAATTATATATTTAATGGTCAATTACGTTAAAAACTAGAGAAATGTGGAGGGCGTTTTAGTTGTTTCAGTAATTTTGTCACTAGAATGTGCACAGGAAAAATTATTTCCTTGTATATCTATGATTAAGAAGACACACATATTCTTAAACAAAATGTGTGTTACATTGTTTGGACTTAGCTAAATTTACACAGAACTCGTGTGAAGAAAGGTCATTTTTTCCCCAAAATTAATATCACAAAATTCACATATCTCATTTTACTTGATTCTTGTTGATTTTTATAATGGTTGTTCAGAATGAGCCATATTCAATATTTTTTGCTCAATTACGTTAAAAACTCGAGAAAAACGAAGGTCCGGGTAGCTTGTTTTTCATAAACGCACTGGGCTACTTCGCCGGTACACCTCCACGAAATACATCACGTGGTTTATAAACTAAACTGGACAGGTGAATGTGACACCAGGAGAGACATTGTGGAAAGCGTACCGGAAAATGTGCTTCCATGTTCAGCGACTTCATCAGCCTCCATTGAATATTAAAGATATATTCTGGGTTCAGGACACCCAGTTAAAACAACTCTTATTAAAGACACGTTGAGAAGTTTACACTCCTCGCAAGAGGACGTAGTGGCAGGGTGTTGGGAGTGTCACGCCACCACCTTTGTCAAACTGTTCAACTGTTGGCAATTCCATTCCTGACATAAAATCAAATAGATCATTCAGCCCAAGAATGGTTTAACATTGATCTGATACTTAATTTGTGTTCAGATCTGTTCAGATCAGTATTTATTGTGAAATTTGTTGTTTTAGACCAAAACGTCAAATAATTTTCTATTGTTGATCAATTGGAAGTTAAAACAATTTGTGGTGTAACTGGTGTCAGTGTTAATAGATCCTTCCCGAAGGGGTGAGTCCAAATGCAATTCCCGGGAGTTGATGCTGCCAAAGCAGAATGTGGTCAACTGATGGTGAATTTGGTAATGTTATCCCGCTGTGTGGTGCAGGCAGCATTATTAAATTCACCCGCTGTGGACCTCATTCTGCAAACGTCAGACACACATTATCCAGGCTTGTCTGTATTCAACTAAGACTTGGCCCTCAGTGTTCTTGGTAATGTAACTGCATAACGTTGGTTGGTGAGGAGTGCAATTCGGCCCTCTAGCAACGTTTCTGTCTACTTGTGTATTCACAGTGGGCGAGTGATTTTATTAGCGTAGTTTATGAGATGTGGTTAACCACTTAGTCGCATCTTATAGTCGATGCCCCCTGACTCCCTTTGGGCAATACAACATGATGTATCGGAGTATATATGCTTCAATCACCCCAAACACACAGGCCAACCTGTGAAAAATGATACCTCTTGGGCAAGATTAGTCATCTTCGGTTTAGACTCCGTTTAATGAAACTGCCATGTTTAAACTAGCTCCTTTCTGGCAGATAAAAGAAACACACAGCTTAAAGTCGAGAGTCCAAGGCAAAGGTCCAATTTACAGCCATACCCGGATTAGATAGTGTCGCTATAGCGTCGAGATAAAACATGTACATATCTAATGCGAATCATTGGGTTCTGTCCACAGTGAAAATCGTACACTTATTATAACCAGCATGATTGTTTGCATCCGAACTATTCTGTAAGCGGGAAGCGCTCACATGTGTAAATTGTATGGGGATAATTTGTTTAAAATTTTTGATAATTGTTTTGAGAATTATTATCAGTTCTTTCTGGACCGTGAATTCAGCTTCATTTATTTACCATTCACCATACATGAGGCATAACGGGCATTTACATTAAATTAAGTATGATGTAGAAAGGTATAAGGGTATAAAACATACAATACATATAATAATACATGTAGCTGAAAATAAGGCGCATTAACAATGCATTATACATGTGATAATTATACATGTATCAAAGAAAATGACGGGGATGTAGTTACATAAGGATTAACTGTCATGTGGACTGTTTTTATGGAGATGTAACGGTGAGGTAAGTGGACATAACTTGTGTAAAACCCGAAGGGTTTTACATACAAGTTATGACCACTTACCTCACCGTTACATCTCCATAAAAATAGTCCACATGACAGTTAATCATTATATTTATATACATTTAGCGAAGAAGCCACTTTTGTAAATATATTTAAATCGAAAAGTGTATCGTGACAAGATCAGCCCAAAATACCCAATAGCACCCTTGCCAAAAGTTAATAGGAACAATTTCTCTTCATATTGAAACCCGATGGTGTATTAAGTCAATCCTGCGCGAGTTCAAATGCGCCCAAAACATTACGCCTTCGTCTTTCCAAACCTAATGACGTATCGATGGTGTTATTAGCTTGGTGTTATGAGGCGTTGCGCATTCACCGAGAAATAACTGCAACTAGCCACGTGGGCGCCGACCAATCAGAATGCTGGATTTAGTGATGACAACACTTAGTGTGTAAATATATGTACATGACTTGCATAAAATGTCGAGGGTGGGGTGGAACTTAGTTGAGTTGAGTGCGCGTTGCTGTAAATAATGTCGAGTATAGGGCATGTCTATCGTGTGAGTGCCGGCTTGGATTTTGTCTTGTCACACTTAAGTTATAGGCGATGACAAGCCAAACCCCGTGCAGGGTTTACCTCCCTTGATGACTCGGTAACATCGCTGACACCGGCGAAAGTTTACACACACACATGGTTGGCTTCCGCGATATTAAGATATATTTACATACTAAGTGTTGTCATCACTAAATCCAGCATTCTGATTGGTCGGCGCCCACATGGCTTGTTGCAGTTATTTCTCGGTGAATGCGCAACGGCTCATGGAAAGACGAACGCGTAATGTTTTGGGCGCATTTCGACTCGCGCAGGATTGACTTAATACATCATCGGGTTTCAATATGAAGAGAAATGGTTCCTATTAACTTTTGCCAAGGGTGTTATTGGGTATTTTGAGCTGTTTTTGTCACGATACACTTTTCGATTTAAATACATTTACAAAAGTGGCTTTTTCGCTAAATGTATATAAATATAAGGATTAACTGTTATGTGGACTATTTTTATGGAGATGTAACCGTGAGGTAAGTGGTCGGGTTTTACACAAGTTATGTCCACTTACCTCACGGTTACATCTCCATAAAAATAGTCCACATGACAGTTAATCATTATATATATACTATATAAGCGAACAGAGCAACATGTTGATTGTTAAGCACACAAGATATCGAACAAAAGTTGTGTAATTTCGTACCTTAAGTCTGGAAGGTCCCACTAGAACCAAATCACTATATTGCGAAATGATATGATTTGGTTCTCCGAATATTTTACAAACACAAAAGTCTAAACGCACATGGACGACATTGTCACGACAAAACCCATGGAAAGTCAAACACAATAGTTCTAATTTGCTGAAATTTTGACAAAATCGTCAAAAAACTACCGCTATAATTCTCTATTCTGTCATTAAGTTTTTAGTTCTCATAGCAGATAGGAAATTTGACTTTGGGGAGATCGGTTGTTGCAATGTTCACGCTGGCCCGAAAAAAACTTTAGCCAAAAGTTTAGCCAAATGAAAATTTTATTAGCCAAATGAAAAAAACTTTAGCCAAATGTTTTTTGGCCAAATTAAATCATCGTTTTCTGGTCGGTTCACAATTGATGACTAAAACGTAAAATTTAACAGACACAGGTAAAATACACAATAATTTAAATATTTTTTATGAACTAGAAGTATTTTTATATATATCATTTATTAAAAATGTATTAATCTTTATGTGAAAGAGTGATTGGGGGGGGGGGGGGTAACCCGGGATTGTCCTTCTTAATGTTATTATTTTTTTGTTTTATATAAAATTTTTTTTAATCATTAAATATCTAAGTGACATCTGGAAACTAATAACTTAATATTGTTACGCCATTATCAAATTACAATCTGTCATAAAAGCATTTTGACAAATAGCCACAAAATATCTGTCGTGATTCACATTTGGCTGATTAAGCTATTGTCTTACACTTGGTGCTCATAAACCTCGACCGTCATAAATACAATGTCATCATAAACATGCATTGTGCGGGAGTCCCGTGAGTGACCAGACAGACAATGGGGGATTATGGGATTAAATGTAAAATAATAACCTTTTGCTGTTTCGTGCAGAGTGACGTAATCTTTCTCCAGATTAAAACAGCCTGTTACGAACAAATTGCTTATATACCAGCGTCAATGCACACTTTACAAAATATTGCTTTCTTCACATTGTCATGATTCAACCACGGTCGGTTTAATGTCCATGCGTCTTTGAATGTCCGTCTAGTGAAAACTAAAGATGATTGCATATCACTGTGTGATCGCTTGGTTGATAGAGTTGTCGATCGGGTTTCCCTTTGTACAGTCCGCGATCGGGTTTCCCTTTGTACAGTCGGCAATATATTCCCACTTTCGATATTTTCGGACTAGATCGTTCATATCACAGAAATGAAAACCCACTTGCCAAAATTTATGTTAGATTTGGAAATAAAAATATGTTTACTGTACACTAATTGTTAGAGCTTACCTTTTGCTGTTACGGAACGATATTTCATAAGTACGAAAATAATGAAATACTTTCGTCACCTAACTTCGTCTTGAATGTCGATATATTGAGCGCTTTTATTAATTAGCTTTCTGACTCCATGCTTTCAGTCTCCATTTGGGGTAAAAAAAGTTTAGCCAAAAGTTTAGCCAAATGAAATTTTTATTAGCCAAATTCGAAAAAATTAGCCATTGGCTAATTTGGCTACCGACAGCGTGAACACTAATGTTGCCATGAGAAAAAATCTTGCTAATTTGCATATTAAAAACCTCACGTGAGAAATATTTTTTTCTCACGTAAGAAAGAATCATTTCTCACGTGAGAAAGAATCATTTCTCACGTGAGAAAAATCCTTTTTTCAAAATATAATGACAGTATAATAAATAAGGACTATCTAATTCAAACAAATCTATGTGCTACCAAATTCATTGTGGTATCATTAACAATTTAACACTGTCATTTATCATCTTTTTAAGGTTATAAAATAACAAACACTGTCATTGAGAATTTCCAGGCTTTCGGACTGCTTTTGCCCCCTCGCCATTTTCTGCTTCTGGGGTCCCTGATCTTAGAGGCATTTGTGGTGTGCGATGAATCTATACTGTACAAATACAGATCTGTATTTATCACATAAATCTCACACTAAACTTCAACTTAACTTTTAACCAATTTTTCAATTGCTGTATGCATAGCGTGTGTTCACTGCAACATGTTAACTGCTCTTCGTGGAATATTCCAAATAACTGTAAAAATCGCTTCCATGAAACAATGAAAACTGCCATAAATTGTTTATTTCCTAAAATTCATTCATTTTGTAAATAGATTCACACATTTACTCTGTCTTAGAATCAATAAACAATAGCAGAAGTTTATTTGATGTGATATGGTCCATCATTATTTATTCTAGAAATATAATTAATAATATTTGAAAATAAAATTTAAATCAACTTTAATATACTGCATGTATAATAAGTCTACCTGGTTGATAAATTACATACTAGTATTAGAACCTGCAGTAAAGACAACACAAGAGACCACATGCCCTAAAATCTTGCCATAATGCCAGGTGCATGATGTCTAAACCCCTCTGCCATTTCTATAAATATTACACTTACCTAGTATAGTGTGTATTCCATGTTGTGGAACTTATCATTAAAGAATATCCACAAATAAAACCATAATATAACTCCATGTTTCCCTTCTCATGAATATAATAAGCTTCTAGCACAGATATGAAGATATTTACAGTCTAAATTGTGCACAACAACTGACATGTACAGGTTTACTCCAGTAACTGTTTTGGCGCATTTTATATTTTGAATTCTCCAGCAAACACCAGATAAGATTTCTCGACCACATGTTCTAGATTAAATCATTTACCCACCATTGAAATCTGACTTAAAAATATCTACCCTATTTCTAACATATTCTCATGTGAGAAAATCACACTTAGCTTACTTTTCTGGAATTGGAGACCACACAATTTTAAATTTTGTATTTCTTATGAGATCTAACGTGAGAATTTCTGACTTTGAAAATATCCAATAAGTTTTTGTGGAAAAATTTCAAAGTCTGCATTTCTCATAAGAAATCACGTGAAATTTTTTTAACTCAGGAATGTTTTTAAAAACTTACTTGAAGGATGATAATTTCAAAGTCTATTTTTCTCATGCGAATTCAAATTAGAATTTGCAACTTAGAAAAATATACTACAAAAGTGGAAATATTTCTAAGTCTGAATTTCTTTCGAGATCTCATATTTCTCACGTGAGAAATTTTTCTCACATAAGACCCTTGGTTAGAAAATTGATTTCTAACATCTTCTCACAAGGTTCATGTTAGTTTTCTCTGCTTTGCATATCTTTCTAATATGCTTCTCATGAGATTCTTATAAGATTCTAACAACTTCCCATGAGAAATTTCTGTATGGGCATGCACTTAGTTGTAGGCTACGTATATAGAAAGCTACACACTATATGCACTTAGTTGTAGGCTACGGATATAGAAAGCTACACACTATATGCACTTAGTTATACGTTACGGATATATAAAGCTACACACTATATGCACTTAGTTGTAGGCTAAGGATATAGAAAGCTACACACTATATGCCCTTAGTTGTAGGCTACGGATATATAAAGCTACACACTATATGCACTTAGTTATACGCTACGGATATAGAAAGAACACAACGCGCATCTTAAAGGCCCATTTAATGTTCGAGTCACCAATTATTTTTTTATAGTGCCTTGATATACGGTTTTATTAACAATCTATGCCATAAAATATGATTAAAATACTATAATTCATCACAATTAATATTTAAACCTCTGTGTCGCAGAATATGCCCATAGAGAAATAGAAAACAGTTGAAATCATAGAAAGATTTCCCCCGTTATGGCTTCCAGAATGCAACAGAATTAAAACTAAAATGTATTTTGAATGGAAGGTAATCTATCTATCTATATATCTATCTATCAATGCCCCATATAGTCGATATTACACCCAGAAAATTCAACGCATTGACACATATCTTATAATTGAGTCTGTGTTTACAGTTATTCTACCACCCTCGACTAAGAAATTGGTGTGCACTCACAAGGTCAGATTCCTTGCGCTCCAGCTTCGGTAATTTAGTGGACTTTATTTATTTGTATTTGTGCTTGTGTGTTGATCTTTTAGTAACTAAAGGCTATTATTATATGCTTCCCTGTTAAATTCTATTGATTTCTTGTTCGAGTAAAAATCTATATTTCGCTAGTCGAGCGCCCAAGTGCGCCAACGTTATATTCCACTGTAGATTCCGTATATTACATGGTAGCTTCCTTATTTTACACGCTAGCTTCCTTATATTAAACGCTAGCTCCAATCGGGACGAATCACTTGTAATGCTATTCAATTTTGAATCGATATTCATGCGCCTGAAGCGATACGGACTATTTGCACCTTTGCGCGTGAGATTAGAGTATTTCCCCCTTAACCGCATTACAGACGCCTGTTTACATCAGCAACGTCATTCGTCAAGTAAAATATGGAAGACGGATTTGAAATAGACCATAGAAGGCGATGTGTGTTGGAACTCTTCACTGGAAAGTAAATTTGACCACCAGGTTCCTGCAGGCTGCAGCTTCAACTTCCACTTCAAGCTCACTACTGAATTCAGCCTCAGCCTCAGCTGCATTGTCAATATTGCCATTGCCATTGCCTTCAACGTCCACTGTAACTGTAAGTTCCAGATTTACAAATGTAACTGATGAGGAAGTGTCTCAATTCAATGACCAACAAAGAAATAAAAATACTGTTAAAAAACTGAATATGATATTAAACTCTTTAGAACATATATACTAAGTAAAGATGAACAGGGGCAGCCCGAATTCATTCCCCCAAATGTTCTGTGTGGGCATTATTATATCAAGTTTCCTCCTATCTGTGAGAAAGAAAGATGGAACTGAATATGAGCCAGTGTCACTTCGAGCGTTCATGTCCTCCCTTGATCGATACCTCAGGATGTGATCATATCCAGTTTATGTCATAAGTGATCATCAGTTTGCATCATGCCGTGAAACTCTGAAAAGCAAACAGAAACAACTGAAGTCTATAGGAAAGGGCAATAAGCCATTTGAAGCAGATCCGATTACACAAGATGATGTTGAGCGATTTTATGGGGCGCAAGTTCTTGGACCATATAACCCAAAGTCGTTACAAAATTCTATATGCTGGACTTGTGTTTTGTACTTCGGAATGAGAACAGGGGAGGCACCTCATTCTTTGAAATGGGGCGATTTCAGCTGCAAGAAGATGATTATGGACAGGAATATATCATCTACACACAGGATCGACAAACATGGACAAGAACCGGTGAAAATCCACGATACATCAGAAGAATTAAACCAAGGGCATATTCGGTGGACATCCCAGAGAGACCCGGTTAAATTATTGATTGTTCAGCGAGAAGCGACCAGAAGAGGAAAAAGATCCAGACAGTCCGTTCTTCCTCGCCGTTAATTACAAGGGCTGGAATAAAGGCAAGCCTTGGTATAAACGCAATGTATTCGGCATTAATTCTTTAAATATAATTGTGCAGGGCATGTGTGTAGACTCAGGCCTAACGACGGATAAGCGACTTACCAACTACAGTGTTCGAAAACTGCTGATCCAGTCACTTAACGATGAAAATGTACCACCGCATCAGATAATCCAAGTGTCAGGACACAAGAATGTAACAATTTGTTGAACTACTCCAAAAGAAATGCTGTCCAAACAAAACATATTTCTTCAATTTGATCAAATACTGCTGGAAATAACACAGTCACAGAGTCATAGACAGTATTCACAGCTGCACAGCCTGTAGTCGAGCTTTCACCAGTATTGAAAACTGCACCTGCTCCTGTACGAAGTTCTGACACTATTTCAACATCATCACCGACAAATGTAACTGTTTCCAAATAGACAGTGTATCAAATAGTGACCTTATTGGTACACCTGGAGTTGTGAGTTCATCAAGTGCGATGCAAAGTTTGAAATCCATTTTCTCAAACGCAACTTTCAGTGGATCGGTGTACATGCACTTTCACAGCAGCTCACCGAAGCTTCACACCACAGAAGACATCGAGGCTAGTCCTATCGTGAAATACCGGCGAATCAGGGGATTAGTTGACAGTGACAGCGAGTGAAATCGAAGCAAAATTGTGTTGATTTTTATATTCCAAACTGCGAAGCGGAAGTATTATCAGTAATTAGGATTTTGGCATTTCCAAATGGAACGAAACTTTTGTGTTGTTAATTGTTCATTATGCTTGATAAAAATCATATCATTTATTGAAGATAAGCAATTCTATTACTTTGTTCGTGGTAATTGTTCATAAATTATGAATATTTCGAATGCTTTCTCTTCATTCTGGCGGGGTCATCGGGGACTATTTTTTGTGTGCACGCTTATTTTACAGAAGATCGTAGTGAACTGGTCACAAAACAGCTGATTGATCAAAACAAGTCATTCGATTCTAATTTGTTGTGGTGATTAAGCGCAGCTAATTTGTTTAGCATATAATAAACAGAATACCTGCGGTTCTCGAGTGAATACCGGAATTACCTCATTCGTGGCTACATTGGAAGATAACTATTCCCACTCGCGGCCAAGGCCGCTCGTGAGAATAGTTATATTCCACTGTAGCCACTCATGAGGTAATTCCGGTATTCACGCGAGAACCACAGGTATCTTCTACCTCTTCTCTTCTTTTGCGCTTTATTCCTACGTATCTGATTTATGTGATCCATACATTCGAAGCCGGATTTATAATATCACAAGCAGCACTTTCGACCAACGTGAGTTACACAATGCGGTCCGGTTATCGACCTTTATTTACTGTGAATGTCTGTTAGTCAGTTGTTGTCTGTGCTGTAAAACGGTCTGTCGTTGATTACATTTGTTTATTGTGTTGGTGAGGGGGGCTACTATATTTGGCACTGTTCAGGACACAGTAACTGCAAGATTTCCCCGACAAAGCAAATGCCAATACAATTCATCCGAATATCACCTCATCGATCTGAAGTTTTAGTATGGCATACCACCTCATCGATCTGAAATTTTAGTATGGCATATCACCTCATCGATCTGAAGTTTTAGTATGGCATACCACCTCATCGATCTGAAGTTTTAGTATGGCATATCACCTCATCGATCTGAAGTTTTAGTATGGCATACCACCTCATCGATCTGAAGTTTTAGTATGGCATATCACCTCATCGATCTGAAGTTTTAGTTTGGCATATATTTGGTATTACAAATTGTTCTGATTTAAACTTATTAACGTTTATATCTTCTTTGGCATGATGTGTCGCCCCTATTTCCCCATATCGCTACCTCCCTGTATTTTCTTGTTGTGAAAAACATGGCATCACAGCCCATATTAGTAATGCTCACCTCGGTGGACAATCATTTGTTTGAATGATCGGGAATGCATATAATTGGTCAATCAAGCTGTGCGCCGCGAATACAATTCATATGTCTATTGTAATCAAGACAGACCGTTTGATAGAATAGGCGACGACCTAAAGATCTTTACAGTAAATAAAGGTCGGTCACCGGACCTCATTAGATAGCTTACATTGGCTGAATGGCGTGTTACAAATAACATTATCTGGGTGTTCGAAAATTAAGTGGGCCTTTAATCGAGAATCTTTCATCGAATGAGTTGCGGATTGCGTAACTATGTGCCGTCTGCAAAGCTTTCGATAAAAGATTCGAGATTATAATTCCAGTTGCGTTCTGTGTTTATTCTAAACCACTGTATCACATAAGTTGTATCCACGACTGTCACCTTAATTGATACTAACTCTCTTTTATAGCGATTTAAGTCTGGTGAATAACCAGTAATGATTGGGGCATCGCGGGATTTAAGCGGGCCGTTGACGTAATGTACATAATCTTTCTTAGCGACAGCGTCATCGAAAATAGTTCCAGCTTGTATTTCACTAGAGGAAAACAATCATATATGTACGCAAAGGCTGTGATCCTGCTGAAGACACCTGCCTCACGTCAATACGTATGGAATAAAATGATTGAACTAGATTATGCCTTCTGAAATGATCAGTTACACCTTCGACAGCTTGTTATTTAATTTGTTTTCATTAGGTACGTGTAATACGTTCGTTCTACTTAACCCTTTACCCAACAAACCGGCCAAATAAAGCTGCAACAGCCTAAATTATCTTGGGTCTGTCTAAATAAAACCATACAAATATGGATATCATTGCAACCGGCTCATTGACCACATTGTGATGGTTACAGTTATGCCCTGTGCCAATGCATTCTCTTATATATGCGAGTCGACCATAGGTCGCCTCGCATATATAAGAGAATGCATTGGCCTAAAAAAAATTTGTTAGGCCAATGCATTCTCTGATATATGCGAGGCGACCTATGGTCGACTCGCATATATAAGAGAATGCATTGGCACAGGGCCGTTCTGTTGGGTAAAGGGTTAAGTGCGAAAAACTGAAAACGGCTGTGATCCTGGCAAGTATTTTGTATACCATACGAAGCTGGTGTCAGGGTTGGGATAATCGTCATCAGTAATCGTAATCAAAGTAATCCATCACAACATTTGGAGTAATCGCCTGTAGTCAGTAATCATGACATTTTTTTTATTACAAGTAAACGTAATAGTAATCGATTACTTTCAAATGTACCTGTAATGATGATTACATTTTGATTACTTTTTGATTACTTTTACTAAAATATCCATCTGGATGGCCATTGGATACTCATAGTCTCGTATTGTTCATTCTCGCAGTGGGCACATGTAACAACACACCCATGATTGAATACAGTATGCATGGCAATAAACTTGTGATACAGACAATGAATTGTTCTAACATGAATAAATAGGCTAGCCAACTTCACTTAGGATTAAATATTATTGGGACTGCTGCAGACAATGGTCGTAGAGCCAGCCTGGTACAATAGGGCTATTTAACTGAACAAAGCAGGTGTGATGTACATCGTAGACCTAATTAGCTGGTTTGTCATTTACTGCATCCATGGAGTTAAGCCGCATTTAATCCTCATCAGGATATCAATGGATGATCATAAAATAAATATTATTGTTATTTCCATTGTGTTGGGTATTGAATCTAACAGAACATGGACATAATTTATTATTGTTTCTGATGCTATAAATATTAATATTTCGTGTATTTGTTGTAATCCTACTTCATACCTGCTTTCAAATTACATTGACAAAATTTGGAAGCTGGAAAGATCCATGTCGCTTTAAGCTAGGTGGCGCTGAAATTCTAAGTTGGACACCACTGACAACGGAGAACCTATGGTCACGTGACGTGTATCAACCAAGATGGTTATTTTAAAGGCACATGGCTCTTTCTAGCTTCAAATTATTCTAACGTAATTTGGAAGGAGGTATACGATAGGTTGACAAATAGTTTCCATGGTCACAGCAATTTTCCAGCTGTTTTCAATAGTTCGTACAGTGGTAAAATAAACGGTCTTTATTTCTACCATATTAGGAATAGAGTAACACGAAACTTTTTATTCTGTTTCATGCCGTGTAAACGCAAGGCTGTTTTTGTTTTGTTTGGGACCCAAACGTCGTGTTCAAAGTAGGCCCACATATCTAATTTCATTTGGATCGGTAGAGGGCCAGAAACATGCCTATATGAGCGTATATGAGCGAGGTCAAGGTCAAGGACACGGTCACAAGTAAAGTTAGACCCGCCCGTATTGTTCCCGTGATCAAAGTAGGCGAACATACGAAAGTTTAGTCGGATCGGTCGAGGTCCAGAAACACGCCTATATGAGCGAAGTCAAGGTGAAAGAAACGGTGAAATTGGACTCGCCCATATTGTTCCCGGGATCAAATTAGGCCTACATTGAGATGGGATCGGTCGAGGTCAAGAAACATGCCTATATGAGCGTCTATGAGCGAGGTCAAGGTCAAGGACACGGTCGCACGTGAAATTGGACCCGCTCATATTGTAGGCATACATACCAGATTTTAGTCTGATCGGTCGAGCAATTTTCGAACCACAAGGCACATACACACACAGACAGACAGAAAGACAAATTACAAAATATATAATAGACTAGCCGATGAGCCCGACGTTGTCCGGGCTATTCAAAAACCAAATTTCAAGTCGATAGCTCTACCCGTTTCCGAGATCTGGTCGGCGCATGCGCGAAGCTGGCGTCGCACGGGCTCGGCGACCCGATAAAATTCGTATCCGGGGCAAGATACATTCATATACCAAATTTCAAGTCGATAGCTCCACCCGTTTCCGAGATCTCGTCTGCGCATGCGCGAAGCTGGCGCCGCACGTGCTCGCCAATACGACAACGTCCACCGCCTGGTCAAACTACACACACGTACCAAGTTTCGTCCCGATCGGTCGAGAATAGTAGATTTGTATAAATGACAGACATACAGACAGACAGACAAACAGAGGTCTTCAAAATATATATGAGATGGTACATGTATATAACACTAACACTTTTATACAGACAATTGGATAAGTGCTTGTCTGACATATGGGCACCCCCTTCCATACCAAGATGGTGAACGTGACCGACACCCACACATGCACGTTAATACTGTAGATAAGCGATTGCCACTTTTATCTATTTCAACACCGGACCTCCAAAGGACTAGGTGTGTATTGGTAGGCTGTGCATGTGTCAGCACAATTCGCAAACATACATTAAATATATATTATCTACATTGATGAAACTGAAATGGTGGCCACTTAATCATATACGTTGTGTACTTAGGGCAGAGACACTTATTGTATTATACTTAGTGCGGTTCAGCGTTTTATATGCAAGGGACGAAAAATATATGTCTTACGGATAACTATAGTTCCTACTTTCGACATAATTATACACGTGAGTTATTTACTTCCAGATTTATAAAGACCTATTATATATATTATATTAAATAGCTAATTATCGGCCAATTGGGATAATTTTGCAAATATTTATAATCGGATGGTTAATGATTAACTGACAAGACAATTGTTCCGTACACTTAGCAACGCTAATAGATAAAAATGATCTATGCGCCCGGACACATATTTTGAACCCAAAGATTGTGTAGCGGATATAATTTTAAGTAACGGACTTGAACTTGTTAACAAATAGTGATTAAAGTGGGTAGGTAGAGTAAAACAAATGGCGATAAGAAATACACTGTGAGTGATTAACACTGCCCATACAAATTAAATGAGGTTCGAACATGGGTAATGAATATACTGTTTTCCCGTATGGACTCCGTTTATTGATCAATCAAATTTGTGTTTGAATGTTGGTATAGGAGTCAAAACATCATGATGTGCGTACAAATCACCATTATAGAACACATTAAACAATCAAAATGAAATTGAAACAATAACAAAGTTCGCGATGGAGACACGCCACTAAGTCCCTGCAAGAGATATTATTTAAACTAACAGTGCACGCTACAGGTTACACATACCATATGGCTGAACATGGCTATTATATAAAATAAGGTCGTATTTATGCGTAAATATCAGACTTGATTACAATAAATGGACCGATAACAGTTTTACGCACTTCAAAGTACCTATGGATTATCCGTGTGTAGAATTGTGAACATTACTTCGAGTATAGGGGTACAGTGGAAATACGCAAAATAGTTTTTCGACACTCGTTTACTTTCAATTTACGGCTACAACAAAAAAAACCCACTGACGCTGCCTGAACCATGCCCAACATCCTACATCTGGATTACTCACCAGTTATGGGTACAAATCCATGGACACATACTTGTATAGACATATATTTAATCATAGCTGCACAACAAAATGGATAAATAAAACACAACCCCAAAAGTGTAACAAATTCACACAACCATAGCTGATCATCGTGCAACATCTCGATTGTCACACAGCAATATGATCGTCATCTATTTATTCTCTACTGTGTACAATGGGCGACAGGAAGACGGCCTGTATTGGCCATGCCGCTCCTGTGCAAATTTTCAGGATATATTATTATGTTTTTGTATTATGTATTTAATTTGTGCAAAAAAAAACAATCCAATCCAATCTATGAAAGCACTGGTAGCATTAAACCGTGTGGAAACAATGAAATTTATCTAAAAACTGCGAATTAAATATAATTTTTAACAATAAATTGTCTTATTTCTTGGGAAAGTAAGCCGCAAATATCACAGGTGGTCAGAATTCTCCACCATTTAAATTGTTTTTTAATTTTTATGAGTCCACACTGTTGTGCGGTAATCGATTACGTATTTTTGATTACCATAATCTAATATGATTTTACCAACTAGCCCCTAAATGTCGAACCACGGGGAAATTATTTTCCGAGATAGACGCTTCACAGCATACAACTAACCATAGCAGCCACATGGTTAATCATAGCCTTGCCTGTGGTAAATATAGGTTATAATGGATGCAGAAAAACACACTTGATGTACCAATACAACTAATTTGTTTCATCAATAATTCTCGCCTGTATTGACATATCTTTTATCAATCTTCCAGATTATATATAGTCTAATACACGTATTTATTTGAATGTCCATCGTCCAAGGTATATAGGAATACAGTTTATCCATTGTCCAAGGTATAAAGGAATACAGTTTATCCATTGTTCAAGGTATATAGGAATACAGTTTATCCATTGTCCAAGGTATAAAGGAATACAGTTTATCCATTGTTCAAGGTATATAGGAATACAGTTTATCCATTGTCCAAGGTATAAAGGAATACAGTTTATCCATTGTCCAAGGTATAAAGGAATACAGTTTATCCATTGTCTAAGGTATATAGGAATACAGTTTATCCATTGTCTAAGGTATATAGGAATACAGTTTATCCATTGTCCAAGGTATATAGGAATACAGTTTATCCATTGTCTAAGGTATATAGGAATACAGTTTATCCATTGTCTAAGGTATATAGGAATACAGTTTATCCATTGTCCAAGGTATATAGGAATACATTGTCCAAGGTATATAGGAATACATTGTCCAAGGTATATAGGAATACATTGTCTAAGGTATATAGGAATACAGTTTATCCATTGTCCAAGGTATATAGGAATACAGTTTATCCATTGTCCAAGGTATATAGGAATACAGTTTATCCATTGTCTAAGGTATATAGGAATACAGTTTATCCATTGTCCAAGGTATATAGGAATACATTGTCCAAGGTATATAGGAATACATTGTCTAAGGTATATAGGAATACAGTTTATCCATTGTCCAAGGTATATAGGAATACAGTTTATCCATTGTCCAAGGTATATAGTAATACAGTTTATCCAAATCATGGAATCACGACGCTCATTCGTGCAAATCTTTCGATCTGGGTCCTCCATCGGGGCAACAAATGAGTTGTATACAAAATGTGTGTCATTATGAAGAGGTCAAATAATATAAACATACCACATGTATGATTAGCAGAACGGTATAATTTCGAGTACTATAATCGCAGTACTACACGTTGCATGTGCTTTCTTATGGTTGATTGCTTGGGGTTTAATGTCGTTTTCAGCAACTAATGCCCAGGGTTCGCACTGCCACTTGCCAAATTTGCCAATGGCAAAAAGTATTTTCATTTGGCAAAAAATATTTTCATTTGGCAAAATTTTGGCAACTGAGTTTTCAATTATGGGATGTGAACTATCTAGTCATAAAACATCATCGAACGTGTGTTATTCGTTACATGTACCGAATTAATGACAATACAATGAGAAACCAAAACAAGAAATCTATCAATTTACATGTAGCGTAGTCAGTAGTGTTATGTTGACAGTTATATACAATCTTCTTTAGTTTTCACAAAATGGTAATCCCATCTTTCTGTCATAGTCAAACTTTCATCAAACAGCTAATCGACCGTGGTTAAAATGTGAGACGGAAAAAATGATGTTCTGTTAATGTTTCCTTGAGCTGTTTTAAGTACTTTGTAAAATGATCTCAATGTAGATGCCGCAAAAGGTAATTATTAATTTGTTTTGACAGTTAATCCTCCCTTTGTCCGTTTGGATTATAGACGCATGCAGTCACTGTAACGATACATATTAATGGCGACATTAGATAGCACATATTACCAGCGAGTATAAGACAATAGGTTAATCAGCCGATTGCGAATGATGACGGATTAATTTATGGCTCGTTGATTTCAGCAGTAATAAAAGGCGAAATAATATGTACGGTATGCTTAATGACTGTGTAGCAACACTAAACATAGTTTCCATGCAGGTGTCGCTTAGATTTGTATTGCTACTTTGATATTTATTAATAATACTAACTTGCTTTTCTAGTAGCTCATTTTACCTTTGTCTGTGATTAGTTTTTAACAAAGATAAAAACACGATAATTTCCCCAAATTATACGCGCAATTATATTTGGCAAAAAATAATTTCATTTGGCAAAAGTTTTGGCAAGAGAAAATTTTCGTCCAGCGCCAAACCTGCTAATGCAATATCACGACATTTGCCAGTTTTAGTGTTGGAGGAAATCAGCACACTTACGGCTAATCTAACAGTGATTTCAATGGCTGATAAACTCGAAAAACCATGTGCTGCAAACCGCCGACCATCGGCGAGTAATTGGCTACTCGACCAGTTAAATATTTCGAATTACAACGTCCACGATGAAACATGTGGATTTGAACCCTTATCGCCAGCGTGCTTTCTTATTATGGGATTCTTATTAGTAATACTTTATAGTATATGCTTCCCCACTATATAGCGGAGCATTACCGAAGCCTCATAGATACAGTGAAACACGAGTTCCTTTGTTCATTGTAGCTATATTACTAGTTCACTGTATAGGGCTTGAATTAACAAGATCTGCCAAATTATACTCCATTCAGCAGCCGTAATTAGTTTTATACTGACTCGAGTTTACCAAACAAATGCCAAGGGGAATACTTTCAATTACGTATTTGTCTGTAACATCTTAGTGTAAACATAGTTTTATTTCCAAATCCAAACATAATACACATAATACACAAGTGACATAAATATATAACATATAAGAGATAAATGTATGGAAATGAGGATCAGACAACAAGCCCGAGGGCTTATATGAAGTCTTCTCCTCTTTGGCGACATGCCCCTTCCTCAATAAGTGAGGGAGGGGTATCGATCAGACGGGAAAGGATATAAATAATGTTTTTTAAAGGAGAAGTAACTAAGTTTGAGTTGGGGATGGAAACAGCGGGAAGATAGTGTTAGGGATAGCAGGGGGCAGAGAGAGAGGGAGAGATAGAGAGAGAGAGAGAGAGAGAGAGAAAGAGAGAGAGAATGAGAAAGAGAGAGAGAGAATGAGAGAGAGTGAGAAAGTGGAGGGGCAGAGTTTTCAATAATTTAGTTGCTGCGTGATGAAAATTATGCTCGTAGTAATATGCATGCGTCAGGCTCCATGGGAGGGGGTCAATCGCAATGGCCAATTCCTATTTCAATGGGGTTCACTGTGAATATCGCTGCATTCTTCATGTATAATCATTTCACGTATATACAGGATAGTGACAAGTAAGTAACTTACAAAATAATCGTTATCGGAAGACATTTAGTACTACATATATAATGGGGAACATCGTGCTGCCACATAACGCGGTCGGAATCCAAAGCAATTTGTTACCCATACAGATCATGGAAATCTTTTTGTTTTCATAATATATGTCTGTACTGCATTAACTATTTGTTTGTTTTCGCGAAGACTAAGCTCCCTTGACCCCTGCATTAGTGTATTCTCAGATAAGGCAACATTTGGTAGGGAGTCCAAATGTTGCCTTATCTGAGAATACACTAATGCAGGGGTCAAGGGAACATCTTGCACGTTCGCAGTGATATGCATGCTTATCGTCATGCAGTTTCAAATATCACATATTTTCCTTGCGTTCTGTATCACTTACATATACTCCCGAGTCAAAATGTATCACACACAATTATATAAATGTAATTCAGCTTTACAAGTTATATTTCAGCCAGTGATCCCTAAAATCAGCCCATTATCTGCTTATAATAAACTTATTTTAGGTAGATAATATGCTTAGATCGTCCAGTTGTGAGTCGATAATGTGCTGAAAATGAGAGAATTTTAGTCACATCATCGACTCACAATGAGACGATTCTAAGCAGAATATTTGCGTACAACGAGAAAAAGAAGCCAAACTACGACTTTTCAGGTGTACGCTCTTTAACATGTGTTTTCACTGTAGCCCGCGCCATGAAACGAAATAACGGCTATGACTCCATTATCTGCTTATTTCATAATCAAATAATCACATTATGTACCTATTTCACAATATAGGTCGATTAGTTGCGTATTTGCGAGAGGATATGTTGTATATTTTGTTTCACATGGAACTCGACTGATTGTTAAATATTCTTAACGTTACACCTTGAATGTTACGACACAGCACATACTTGCTTCTATGGCTGGAATACTGCTGTAGGGCCAACATAGAATTGCTGTAGGGCCAACATAGAATTGGGCGGTGGTGGAACCCGCCAAATGAGGACACCACCGAAAGCGACAACATGTCCAGACGCGCACACATATTGCCACGCGAGCGAACCGCCGAAATCTCGTTTCATTATCTCGAAGTTGTTTACAAGTGCAAGGTGTGACTGGATACCGCCCGAACCAGCCGGGACCGCCCCCCTACGGTGGTGGATATGGTGATTTTAGTGGTCATAACAGTGCGGGGTTGTCATGGAAAGCCATCCACGCACAGACGGACGGGGGTCACGGCCGAACAGAAGTACTGATATTAACCCCTGGCGCCAGATACCCCGACCAGTTATTGCCACTAAATTAACCACATATGAGGTCCGGGCTGGTCCGGGTGGTATTTAGTCACATCACAAGTGCAGGAGTGTCATAATACAGGGCATAGTTTACCTTATGTCTAAACAATTGACTTGTTTGAACCAAAGAAGGCATCGGGCCAAAAGCTTTGAACAAATGAGCGTTATTATTCCCATATATTGATTCAGTTGCTTTCACTGATATATCTTCGTGACATTGTTGCACTTTCTAAAACTTGTATTGCATATAACTTGTAGCAACTCGCGCCAGACCTGACGTACGGCGATCATGGCCGCACTAAGTATAATCGATTCAGGGGATAAGCTGGAGATACGATGTGATAATGGACAGATCAAGAGGTATGTGTGTTGTTATTCTCATGACATATATGAAAACTCATCTTCATCTACATCTATATTTGCGAATGTTTGTCTGTCTTGTCTGCCTGTATGTCTGTGTTTTATATAAATTCACGGGGACGATCTAGATAGCAACAAAGGGATATTACACGGTTAACTGTTTACGAGGAAGATAATGTTGCGGTTTCAATTTTCTAAAGTGACGCAGCTGTTGTCAGGAGCAGTACAGGGGGAGGGCAACACCAATTTGTGTAGTCTATTTCCCCCAAACTTATCCATAATCATCTCCATGATATGAGGAATCTAATGTTGTCTTTTAAAGATGTCAAAAGAGGCGCTGTTCGAGTCAGCGGTACACGAAAGGAGAGATAACAAATATTGTTTAGCGCCGATTTCCCCCAAATTGATACATATTCTTCTTCGCAATTCGAGGAATCTAATCGTATGACTAAAAGACGCTAAACTTGTGCCGTTTGAGTGAGAGATCCGGGGTGCACGCACTAAATTTGATAATAATTTGTTTAGTTGCCGATTACCAGCAAACGTATACATAATAATCTCCATGATATCAGGAGTCTAAAGTACGTGGTTTAAATATATCAAAATTGACGCGGTTCGAGTCATGAATGGGAGAGGATAAATATGTTTAGCACTAATTACCACCAAATTCATACACGTTCTTCTAAAAATGATACGAGATATAAAATCCGATGGGTTGAAGACGCCATATTTGGTGCCGTTTGGATCATGGATGGAGAGAGGAGAGGCACTAACATTTATAAGAATGTTTTAGTCGCCGATATCCACTAAAGTGATATGTAGTTATCTCCATAATTAGTTGTAATTTTAAGGAATTTTTGGCTTTCACTTTCACAACATCGACAAATGGTGACCGAATTAGGTCACTTGAACTATAATATCTTCTCAACTGTCATATTTATATGGGGATGGGAATCAGGGCATTCATATACTGAGCTAGCAAAACAGATACATAGAAGAAAGTATTACAAGTATATTTATCATTCTATTTAAGAGATACATATATTCTTGCAAAATAAGGGACATTGAACCATCGGGGATGGCATGTTATAATGGCTCATGTATTATAACACAATTGAGTCCCATTCAAGATCTTTTCCAACAAAAAATGCAATTTGTCAAGATAGATGGAAAGGTATAGAATGCTTGCTAAAATAGTGGTCAGTGTGCAGTTTAAAGGCACGTGCGGCCTTAATTGTCGAAAATATTCATATTTGTTCCAAACACCGTAAACAGAAAAACATTAAAACGCATACAGTTCCGTTCATATATACCATGACCATCGCGTAAACAGCATGTTATCATAAAGACCTACCATAGTTTACCTAAGCAAGAGCCCGATTGTGTTACATAAGACAGCACATTGCTACTGGCTAATCACACACAAATGGCATAAACGCTCTTTATTAGTTCCATATCAGGTATTCACCAACAAATAACGCTCTTTATGTTTACCATCATAATATAAACAAACACCAGAAAAGTAACTTTTTATGCTTTTGTTTACATAACAATGGTCAAACAAATGACCACGACATACTGTTTATGCGATATTTCTTATTTGTATACGGACAAAGTCTATCTACATTTTGATGTTCTTTCTGTTTGTGGCGGTTTTTGACGGGTGGAGATATTTTCACAGGATACCCACCGCCAAGGCCAACCGTGTCTTTAAATACTGATTCATCTGAGATAAAAGAAACATCGTCAATATCACATGACTTTTCAGGATTCTCCAATATTGGCATCTGATAACGGTACATCTGCCCGATACAGATGATTTCTTTCATTTTTAGAACAGAATCATACCCTAACATAAACAACTTAAAATCTCACTCTGTCGGGCAAATGTAGCTGATATATAGCGACATTTCTGTTAAACTGGGAATAATAAGCGAGTATAGCGCCATGAACATATGAACAACTGGACATTTCTTTAAAACAGCTGTATCTTCAAGGAGATTTTGTAACCAGGTTTCCTCCAAATCTTAGTCTAATCCACTAGATTTATCTACACATATCTATGTAAAACCCAATAGTTCTTTTATTTTTGCGAACTATTGTATTTATGATGTGCACGATTATCCCTCCTAGCGGCTAAAACGACGTTAAACCCTCAATCAGTCAATCATGATGATCTCAATAAAACTATTTTAAAAAAACCCAGACAAATTCTGTGTGTATTTGGAACCACACGATGCTTAGTGCTGAGCGACAGGCACCTGTGCGATCGCAAGCCAGCGGTAACTTTAAGTCGCGTGATGTTGGTTGAACCATCCATCCCACATGACTCACCTGCACATAGCTGGTGTCTTCATATTGTCTCCGCTAATGTTTTTCGGGTGTTGACTTGCGGTGAAAAGAACAAAGTGGAAGTTTATATAAGTAATCAAATGGCGTCGATCCAGGGTGGCCACGTTTGACAGTTTGAAGTTCACTGTTGGCAGGACAACGCTTATTAACATTGAAGTGACGTACTGCTCTTTTACACCACGGACGGAAAATACATGTATATAATCATCAAAGTCACGCCGATCCCAAAAAAGCGGCTAAAATGTCGACGGGAAATTTTTAAATGAATCATCGATATTCTGTTATGTTCTTACAACAATGATCGCCGTCGTATTGAAGAACCGACTCAAACGACGCTAAATCTTTGCTGAAAAAGTAATTTGAGTAGGGAAATTGTCCAACCAATATAACCAAGATGGCGGTCAAATTGGCGGCCGGCAACTGACAAGGCAACGGCATTCCTCCATGTTTCACCTTTGTCGTGGTGTCTAAATACTGTTGACATTTAACACGCTGCATTCAGACCACATTGTGCCTAGTCTGGACAGTTCAATGGATATACTAAATAAATACACACATATAAATACTATAATGAATAATTGTGATGTGTCATTTTCCGAATTCACTCTAGAGTAGGCGCCGATAACTGGTGTTGTTATGAATATACAGTGTATGCCAGTGTATGCCTACAGTGGCACAGTGGCAATCGAAATCCGATTCTGTGCGTCATCTGTCTCCATAGAGATAATGTAAATGTATAGCATCCGTTATTTCACCAGGTACCACTCCATATGGCTTCGTCACCAGTGTCGCTGTGAAGAATGTTATTTGCACGCCACAGAACAGATAAGGATCAATCCAGCAGATATACCATACGACATAGTCATCGAGTCTGCAAACATCGAAGGTATATATATATTCATAACTCTAGGCATAGTGGGTCGAAAACACTGAGCGAAAACGTGTACAAGTTAAATACAAACCGAATGTATAGCCGTTGATAATATTTCTCTTAATATAGGTAGTGCTGCTGCTAAAAGTTGTAATAAATTGAGCAATTGAGTCCTCAACGACAAAAGAAATAATAAGTAGCGGAAAGTAGCTTGTTAATTGTAGGATTCGCGTATGACATACCTGCACGCACGTTAACGATACACTCGTCATGCCACGTTGGAAGAAAATAATAATTTTACACGCATATTGATTAAATTCAATGCAGGTTGGTAAAATTGTGATCTTAAATCAGACACATTTAACACAAACATTATGTGGATAATAGGAAATTACTTGTTGTTATGGATGAGTTTGCATAATATCAACCGTATACAGCGCAGACAACTTTATACATCAATCCCGATAAAAAAATTGGTGAAGAAGTATCTCATGCTTCTGTTATAGGCGCCGTTTTTATCTGTTTTAGTAAACTGCTTATTTTATGTATCATAATACTTGCGCGCGTCCTGCATTGTTATTTCAGCATGTGATGGGTTAACTGAAATGTGTGTCGGTGTGTATGCGCGTGAGAGCGAGCACGAATAATTGTGTCACCTGCACACTGATTAGCACTCACCTGTTACTGGGAGCATTCAGTAATTAGTTTTTGAAATAGTCAGACGCCAGATATTCGTTTACCCGTTTGAGATATATGATTAAATGAAATGCAGATTTCATTTTTAAGGATTATCATTTATGTGGTTTATTATATTGCCTGCTGTGATAATTATGTTGATGTTTTACGTTTTTAAATACACTTTTACTTTGTTGTTTGACTCTTAGATCCAGCGGTATAACACTTCAAATAGAATAACGGAGTATTCATTAAAGGCACAGGTGACCTTGGTTGCATGCTGTACTTTAGAAATAAAAGTTACCAAATTATTAAAATTTCCGCAACAATATACTAATAGTATAGTATAGTGATGCCATGAATGCAATATTATCCACAAAACACACTTTGTGTGAGCCGAGCTGTTGTTTATATATAGCACATGCATAGTGTGCGATAAGCAAAACACTCAATACCTAACTGAATACCGTGGCTTTTTGTTTTGTGAGTGATTCACAGCTACCCATTAAACAACGAAATATTTTGTGGCGAAGATTAGCGAGCGCTATACCGGTATGCTGTAACTGATATGCCGGCTGTTTTAAGTTGATGACAAGTTGTATCACGTTAATTGGGATATATTCGACCTGGTCAGGCAATATTCCCCCATGTCCAGTATTTCCTGAAATGACAGCATGTGATGACTTGTGCCGGATATATATTTAGTTCATTATTTCAAGTATAGTAGCTTTATGATATATTGACAGGCGATGACGTTAAGATCACGTGGAAGGATTCGGATCACGTTGGCATATTACCGATGAGTCACATTTTGGCCAATGACTACTCGACTGAGAGATTACAGAAGCTGAAAGAAGACTCCACACCATTGCACTATTTAGAGGTAATGAAAGTGATGTGACACAGTCCGATAGACTATTAATCCAAATTACCAAGACACACCGTCATTCTGATATAGTAATTAAATGCACTGACTATGGATGGCGAAATTATTTGTTTTTGTCGCAGATTGTTGCGTCCCGAATCCAGATGTAAATATTTACAATTGAGCGTAGTTTTGACGATGTTTTCTACTGAGTGGTATGGTCGATTTCTTTGAAATTTTCGGCGATGTTAGTAGAATGTTGCATTATCCAGGTTGGCATAACACCTGAATACCAACTGATCAGTTTCACAGAACTCGAAGAAGTCCATAATATGTCTTTAAAGCTATTATATTATATGAGTTGACGTAGTGCGGTGGATGTTTGTTTGTTTGTTTGGTTAGGATTTTACGTCGTTTTAGCCGTTAGGCTAGATCACGACTGAGAAAACTGAATCAGAATTAAACGAAGAAACTGTGTATAGGGGTAACCGTGAATTGGACTAACATGAAACTAAATATATACAAATAAAAAACACACCAATCAGAGCGTGAGCGATCGATTGGGGACTGCAGAACTATTAAGAAACTGACCATTGTGCAAATACATAAAACAGAATATCAAAACCGATAGCAATACTGCTTTGAAAACAGCAAATATAAAACCTGCATGAAATATCTTCATCAAATATAAATAATTTATTAAGAAATCTGCATATCGAAATATTTAGAATAGCTGACAACGTCGCTTTCTTGATGAATGGCAAGATATTATAATACCGGTTGAATCTGCCGTGGGTCTATCAATTCATCAAGTTGACAATCCGGTGGTTGACTCAGTATGTGATTCCTCACCCAAAAGCCAGCATCCCTCCACACATTTAGATTGGCGTCTTTTGCCCCGTTCAGACAAAATTTGCCCTTTAGGTGGAAGCATCTTAAACTTTAAAAAGTCAATGCTCAACCTCTGCTTCTAAGAGTCAAAAGACTTGACAGACCTTGGAGTTTTTTTTTGGACCAATGGGATCAACTTCCTTAGTTGGTTTCGGAGCAAAAGTAAAAACTACAGTAGATGTATCCATTGCCTGTGAGACAGGTTCTGGAAGAGGAGAAATATCATTCTCTTTAACTTGTGTTGCTAATGATGTACTGACGAGTTTTATTTGACTCTTTGTCTGAGTGCTGGCATCAACATACTTTTTCTTAGAAACGGCAGCCGAGTATGTGACTTGAGAAATTGATGGCCTGGCACCAACTAATTTCTTAGCATCCATGTACGATAAATGATTCTCAGAATTACATCTTTGTATCTTGAAATCATAGTCCCATATGAGACATGAACGATCTATTGAATCATGTGAACCTTGACAACTCGAACATTGTTTAGGATTTGTACAATCCTTATGATCATGACCAGAAACAGAACATCGTGCATAAATGGTTTCTTTACTTCTACAATGGTCCTGGACACGGCCACAGCCCTGATATTTAAAACGTCGTAATGGATTTGGAACATAGATACTTATATCTACCTGCATGTACCCAACCTTCAATGTCGGTGGATGTTCGCACCGATAAAAATGTCAGAAGATAACTATTCAGAG